>CAUYON010062602.1:0-14260 GCA_963573935.1 Arctocebus calabarensis | reverse complement strand
GGGACTACAGCTGCCCACCACAACACCCGGCCATTTTTTGGTTGCATCTTTGTTGCTTGGCAGGACGGGCTGGATTCGAACCTGCCAGCTCAAGTGTACGTGGCTGGCGCCTTAGCCCGTTGAGCCACAGGCGCTGAGCCAGTCAGTGATTTTTTTTTATGAGTTTAGGTGCTACAATTAATAAGGCAGATGAAGTATAATAAACCTGAAAATATATGTTCTTTGTTCCTTTCAAGGAAGACCCGCCTACCTTTAGTTCTTTAACTATATTATGTTATATTTCTTTTTGTGTGTGCATGTATAGCAGGCTGAAAGTTGGCATAATTCTATGTTTTAGGTTAGGCACTATGTAAGATTGAACTCAAATTAATTGCAGTGCTAAAAAAATCCAGAGGAAAATTTCACAGTAATAAATTATTGAGACTATATGCCATAGATGCTTGTTTTCAGATTGTAGAACAGTTGACCAGAATGTTAAAAGTAATTGAAATAATTCTGGTGATTTCTAAAGGATTTCCGTAGATGACAATTGAGATCTACATCCAGGTAAGATTCTCTCATTGCTGGTAAGGCTCATTATAAAAAACTTAACATCAGTTTTTTTATTGAGGAAAGCTAACATTTTAATATTGACAGATCATGAGTCTACCTTTGGAGTTATTCTGGTAGGTAAATAGGTATAACTTACTTACTTCTCGAAATATCCTCAAAGAACCCAGAGGGAAGAGAGAGCCAAGGTTCACTTTAGAAAGAGATTTCAGTTCTCTTCCAGAGTGTATTGATTATGATCTCAGTTTTACTCCTGAATATATGTGACCATATATTCTAGATTTACCAGCACAGGACCAACTTTAAATGTTAGGTAGTTAGTCCCATAAATCATGAAAAGTTCCTAGGAATTCTAATATAGTCACTTTTCCTGATGGTTTCCTCTTGTATTTTGTGGTTAGTTGCCTTTGTCACCTGTCAAATATTGGTGTGTAGAATTCGTTATTTTTGAGAGTGAGGAAATACAGAATAGAAAATTAAAGATTTTTTTTTAAGTATATAAAGAATCAAAAGGTTCCTCTTCATAGCAAATTCTATAACTTAACAGTTATTAAATTTCTTTAAATGGAAGGAAAATGCCAATCAAATATAAAATATAGCTACATAGATACTGATACATATATATACACACATACACTCATATTTCCTTTTGGGGGTATTTAAAAATATATGTTTTATAATTTATAAAATTATTAATAGTTTTATTGTAATGTAATTCACATACCACAAAATTCACCCTTTTAAAGCGTACAGGTTTTTTGTTGTTGTTGTTGTTGTTGTTGTTGTTTTTGTAGAGAGTCTCACTTTATTTGCCCTTGGTAGGGTGCCATGGTGTCACAAAGCTCACAGCAACCTCCAACTCCTGGGCTTAGGCGATTCTCTTGCCTCAGCCTCCCAAGTAGCTGGGACTACAGGCACCCACCACGGTTCAGTGGTCTTTATATTCACAATTATGCAACCATCACCATTAACTTTAGAACATTTTCATCATCCTTTTTTTTTTTTTTTTATTAAATCACAGCTGCATTCATTAGTGCAATCAAGGTACAATATGCTGGTTTCATGTAAAATCTTAAATGTTTTCATCAAACTGTTTAACATAGCCTTCATAGCATTTTCTTTTTTTCTTTTTTTTTTTTTTCCCAGTGGTAAGACAGAATTATTTACAGAAAAGAATACAGAAAACACTAAAGCTCCTGGTAGAGAGAGAGAACTCAAGTGGGGAGAGAAAAGCTCTCTCTGTTTCTCTCCCAGTCTTTCCCCGTCTCCCCTTTTAGGCTTCCAGTCTCAGGGTATGTATAGGTGTATGGGTTCCTTGGCCCATTTTCATCATCCTTAAAAGTAATCCTATACATGTTCGCTAGCAGTCATTCCTTATTTTTTGATCCGCTTCATTCCTGCCAACCACTCTCTGTTTCTGTGGATTTGCCTATTCTGGATATTTCATATAAATGGAGTCATATAGTATATGTCCTTTTGTGTGTGGCTTTTTTTACTTAGTCTGGTATTTTCAAAGTTTATTTGTGTTATGGCTGAATAATACTACACTGTATGGATATAGTAGGTACTGTTCGTTTAGTCATCAGTTGATAGACATTTGGGTTATTTTTACTTTTATGTTATTATGAATGTTTATATATAAGCTTTTGTATGAACATAAAAATTCAGTTCTTTTGAGTAGGATTGAAACTACAGGGTCATAGAATAACTGTATTTAACATCGTAAGTGCTAATATCTTTTCCAAAGTACTTGCACTGTTTTGCAATTGTAGCAGCAATGTATGGGGATTCTGATTTCTCTACTTCTTCCTAACACTTGTCTGTCCTTTATTTTAGCTGTTTTTGAAGGTATCTGTGTGTTTTTTTTTTTTTTTGAGACAGTCTCATGACATCGCATGCAGTGGTGTCCCAGCTCACAGCAACCTTTAATTGTTGGGCTTAGGCGATTCTCTTGCCTCAGTCTCCCAAGTAGCTGGGACTACAGGTGCCTGCCACAATGCTCGGCTATTTTTTGTTGTTGTTGTTGCAGTTGTCATTGTTGTTTACTTGGCTTAGGCCGGGTTCAAACCTACTACCCTTGGTGCTATGGGTGCCAAGTTGGTATCTGTGGTTTTTTATTGACCGTTTCCTTGAAGACTTAATGGTGATAATTATAATGTCATGTGCTGATTGCCCATCTTCCTAGGGGAAATGTTTATTTTTGCATTTTTTGCTCCTTTTCTTGTTTTTGGGCTTTAGGAGGTTTTTAGTAAATTCTGCATACAAGTACCTTGTCAGGTATATGTTTTTCAAATACTTTCCCCCGTTCTATGGGTGATCTTTTCACTGTCATGATAGTTGCCATTGAAGCACACGTTTTTACTTTTGGTGAAGTTCGCTTTATCTATTCTTGTTCTCTGTTGCTGTGCTTTTGGTGTTATTACCAAAGAAACTGTTGCCTAATACAAGATCATAAAAGTTAAACCTGTGTTTTTATCTAATAGTTTTATAGGTTTAGCTCTTACATTTAGGTCTCTTACCTGTTTTGAGTTAAATTTAGTGTGTGATGTGAGGTAGGAGTCCACCTTCATTCTTTTACATCTTGCTATCTGTCGTCTAAGCACCATTTGTTGAAAAGATTATTCTTTCCTCTTCGAATTAATCTGGCATCTATTGACTGTAAATGTAAGAATTTATTTCTGCATTATTTGGTGGTTCTCCATTCATCTGTATGTATTTTTTTTCATGCCAGTAACACGCACTCTTGATTACCGTAGATTTGTAGTAAGTTTTGAAATCAGGAAATGTAAATATTCAACCTTTGTTCTTTTCCAAAATTGTTTTAGGTGTCTTTGTTCCTTGAATTTCCATATTATTTTTAAGGTTAGCTTGCAAAAATAATGCAAACTGGGATTTTTGAATTCGTAGATCTGTTTCAAGAGTAATACATCTTGTTATTCATGAGGATGGGATATCTTTCCATTTATTAATGTCATCTTTAATTTTTTTCATGTTTTATAGTTTTCAGCGTACAGGTCTTGCTTTTCTTTTGTTATTTTAAAAATGTATTCCTGGTGGCACGGGTAGGTCAGTGGGTAGGGTGCCAGACACATACACCAAGGCCTGCAGATTTGAACCCGACCGGGGCCAGCTGAGCAGTGACAACTGCAACAAAAAAGTTTGTGGAAGGCACCTGTAGTCCCAGTTACTTATTTTTATTTTATTTTATTTTTTTTTTGAGACAGAGCCTCAAGCTGTCACCCTGGATAGAGTGCTATGGCATCATAGCTCACAGCAACCTCCAATTCCTGGGCTCAAGCGAGTCTCTTGCCTTTGCCTCCCAAGTCGCTGGGACCACAGGCGCCCGCCACAACGCCCAGCCATTTTTTGGTTGCAGCCGTCGTTGTTTGGCAGGCCCGGGGGGCTGAATTCGAACCCACCAGCTCCAGGTGTATGTGGCCGGCGCCTTAGCATGTTGAGCCACAGGCGCCGAGCCAGTCCCAGTTACTTATGAGACTGAAGCAAGACAATCACTTAAGTCCAAGAGTTTGAGGTTGCTGTGAGCTGTGACGCCATGACAGTCTACCAATGGTGACATAGTGAGATGCTATCTCAAAAAAAATGTATTTCTAAGAATTATATTTTTTCCATGTTATTGCAGATGGACTTTTTCAAAATTTTAATTTCAGATTATTAATTATTTATGCATAGATTTTTGTTTACTAAGTTTGTATTTTATGTAACTTCATTTGAACAGTATGTTATGGAAATCTTTTAGGTGGCTACATGCACATCTATCTTATTCACTTAATAAATGTTAATTGACTACCTACTGTATAGTATGCATTTTTCTAGGTGCTGGTGGAGATAGCAGTGTACAGAACCCACCTAAACTGCTTCCTGCCTCATGGTATTTGTAGTCCGAAAGGGCACACATCATAAACAAGATACATAATGTGTGTGTTACGTATTGCTCAGGAGAACAGATGAGGGAAGCGGAAGTTACATATTTGGAGGTAGAAAGGATGAGGGGAAATTTTGGATAGGATATTCAAAGAAAACAGTAAATTTAAAAACTGAAGGGGACGAGGGAGCTAGCCATGGATATCTGGGGGAAGAGCATTTCAGGAGAGGGTGTAGTAAGTGTGGAAACCCTGAAGTGAGAGAGTTGCCTAATGTGTTTGGGGAACTCTGAGGTGGCCAGTGTGGTTTTAGAGAAGTAAACAATGGGAAATAAAAAGACAGAGAGGTAATGGACGGTACAGATCATTCATTCATAATGAGTTTAATTTTTACCTTTGAATGAGATTGGAAGCTACTGGAGGTTTTTGAGCAGAGGCATAAAAAGCTATGATTTATGTTTCATTAAGCTCACTGTAGTTGTTGTGTTGAGCACAGACTGAAAAGAGGACAAGGGTAGAATCAGGAGACTGATTAGCAAGCTATTAGTTTGTACACATGAAGAAGTGACTGATACGGACAGGGATGCCAAAGAGGGTGGTAAGAAGTAATTGAATTCTTGATGCATGTTGAAAATAGAGCCCATGGATTTGACAAAATACCAGACAAAAGTGTGAAATTGAAATAAAAGGAAGAATAAAGGTTTTGACTAGAGCAACTGAGAGAAGGGAGTTGAATAATTCTTTTCAATAGCATTAAATCTGTGCATCACGTCACATGCTCACATGATTACAAATAAGTTTACCAGGGAAACTTGGGGGATAACAAAGGAGTTGTTTGCTTGTTTCTTACTGATTTTCTTTTCTTTTCTTTTTTCTTTTTTTTTTTTTTGAGACAGAGTCTCACTGTATTGCCCTTGGTAGAGTGCCATGTTGTCACAGCTCACAGGAACCTCAAAGTCTTGGGCTCAAGCGATTCTCTCGTCTCAGCCTCCCGAGTAGCTGAGAGTTAGAGCCGTGCACAGTGCCCAACTATTTTTTGTTGCAGTTGTCATTGTTGGTTAGCTGGCCCAGGCTGAGTTTGAACCACCAACTTCTGTGTTATGTAGCTGGAGATGTAACCACTGTGCTATGGGAACTGAGCCTCTTAACTGATTTTCTTAAGTTTTTTGTAGATTCTGGTTGTTAGCCCTTTGTTGAATTTGTAGCAAGCAAGTATCTTCTCCCATTCTGATGAGTTGTTGCTCTGCTTTCTTGATTATGTCCTTAGCTAAACAGAAACTTTTTTTAACTTGATGAGATCCTTTTTATTTATTTAGTTGTTGCTACAATTGCCACTGTTCATGAATTCTTTCCCTAAGTTTGTAAGACTAAGAGTTTTCCCCAAATTTTCTTCTAGGATTTTTATAGTTTCCTGTCTTAGATTTAAATCTTTTGTTCCTTATGAGTTAAGTTTTGTAAATGGTGAGAGGTCTGTGACCAGCTTCAGTTTTTCACATGTGCCTAACCAGTTCTCCCAGCATAATTTACTGAATAGGGATTCTTTTCCCCAGGGCATGATTTTGTTCGCTTTGTCAAAGATTAAATGGCCATATAAGGCTGGTTTCATCTCTGGATTCTCTGTTCTGTTCCACAGATCTCTGTTTTTATGCCAGTACCATGTTGTTTTAATAACTAAAGACTTGTAGTATAACCAGAAGTCTGATAAAGTGATACCCTAGACTTGTTCAAATTTCATAGAATTGTGTTGGCTATTTGAATTTTTTCCTAGTGCCATGCAAAACATAGACTATTTTTCTTAGTATATGATGTTGAACAGAAACTTCTCTCAGGACACATGAATAGCCAACAAACACGTGAAAAAATGCTTATCATCCCTAATCATTAGATAAGTGCATATCAGAATGACTTTGAGATATTACCTAATCCCAGAGAGAATGGCCTACATCACAGTCTTTCAAAGAACAGATGCTGTCATGGGTGCAGAGAGAAGGGAGCACTCATCCACTGTTGGGGGACTGCAGTCTAGTTCAGCTTGTGTGGAAAGAAGTATGGAGAATCCTCAAAGAACTAGAAGTAGACCTTCTGTTTGATCCTGCAATCCCATTACTAGGTTATCTACCCCAAAGTAAAAAAGACAGTTTACCACAAAGACATTTGCACAAGAATGTTTATGGCAATACAATTTACAATCACAAAGATGTGGAAACAACACAAGTGCCTTTTAGTACACAAATGGATTATTAAATTGTGGTATATGTATACTGAAAATTATTCAGCTACAAAAAGGACAGATTTTATATCTTTGTAACAGCCTAGGCACCTTTGAAGAATATTCTCCGTAACAAAGTATTACAAGAGTGGAAAAATAAGCATCACACATTCAGTTCCAATTTGAAACTAGAAGATCAACAGATAAAAGTGCACATGAGAGAAAAACTAAATTAAATGGGGAGGAGGAGAAGGGAATGAGTAAGTTCCCACCCAGTGGGTACTTTACATGGCTATATGGCACACTTCCAAGGTGAAGGACACAACTACAACATGGACGTTAACCTTATAAAAGTAGTTTATGTGACCTAATTTATATGTACCTCATATTAACTTGAAATTAAAAAATAAAAAAAAAGACCAGCCTGGGCAAGCATAGCAAGACCTCGTCTCCATAAAATAAAAAAGTAAAAAGTTAGTCAAGTGTGGTGGTATGCACTTGTGGTCCCAGATACTTAGGAGGCTAAGGTGGGAGAATTTGAGCCAGAGAATTTGAGGCTGTAGTGAGCTGGCATCCTGCTGCTGCACTATAGCCTGGTCAACAGAGTGAGACTCTGTGTCAAATAAAAAATTAAAAATTAAAAAAATTTTAAAAAAGAAAAAAAGGAAAAGGAAAAGATTTTCAAATAAAGAAAATTGAGGCTTAATGAACATTTGTCCTGGAATAAGCATGAGATGAAAGAATATAAATATGATGTGTTCTATCAGTCTTTAGAACTAAACTAGGTATTAACTCTCTGTTGTAGAAATTAGATTGTTTTCAGTTTTTGATTTTAACAAATAATGATACTTGTTATTTTTGTTAAGGTAGTTTCTCCAGATAGGATTGTTAAGCCATTAGACTACATCAACTTAAACAGTTTGATAGATTTCTGCCAATGACCTTTACAAAGTATTTTTAGCAAGTATCATTCCCTAAAACAGCATGTGGAACTTCTCACTTACCTCATTGATGTTTTATGTATGTAGAAAATCTTTATAAATATTTGAATATTTACAGATAGGTACCCTATATAATTGCCCTTTTGGGGGGTCCATATCCTATTTTTTTTTAAATTTTTATTAATTTGTAAGCATTCTTAATATATATATATGTCCATAAAGTTCATGTGTGATTTAAAATAGGTTTACATTGTAAATTGCACACAAACTTTGTGGACACCTTGTATTATTCTTTATTATAATTTGCAAATACTTTATCTCTCTACCTTTTAATTTTATAATACCTAATTCTGAGATTTTAGAATTTTTATGTAGGTAAATCTGTCAATCTTTATGGCATGTTTACAGAGATATAAAATAACATGATTTTCTTCTAGCACTTTTCATGTTTTTGCTAATTTTTAGGTTTAGATTTATAAATTTAGATCTGAATACATTAAACATATTTTTGGATATGGTTATGATATGGTTTAGCTCTGGATTGTGTTTGCAATATGGCATGAAAATGATGTCTACCTTTTAATTTTTGATGTGTGAGAGTGGTACCTGCCTTTCATTTTCTTCCTTTTGGGTAGCTGATTATTTTGACCACTAATGTGATACTTTTTCCAGGGAAAATGTTACCTTCTTCTATATTAACTTTTCTAAACTTTGCAAAAAATTGATTGAAATGCAGTGGAATTGCATTGGAAATTAAGTCGATTGCACTATACATGCCGTCACAGTCAATATATAAGACATTTGAATTACTTCCAGAAAGTTCTTTGATGTCTCTTTGTAGTCATTCTTCTCTGCTGGCTCCAGGCAAGCACTGATTATTAATAGTTTTTCTTGTTCTACAATCGCAAATAATGGAAAAATATATTAAACAGTATATATTCTTCTTTGGTTTCTTTCACTTAAAATGTTTTTGTGATTCATTCATTTTGTGTTTATTACTAATTTGTTATTGCCATTTTTAGTTCTGTATGGCTATCCCATAGTTTGTTTATTCTTTTGTTATATGGTGAACATTTAAAGCATTTTTTTCTAATTGTAGGCTATTGTGGGTAAAGTTACTCTTTGTGTGCATGTATTTGTGTGAACAGAATGTTTTCATTTTTCTAGGGTAAATACCTTAAATTGGAATTACTGGGTTACATGGTAAGTTTATGTTTAAATGTTTAAGGAACTGGGAGACTCTTTTCCAAAGGCTTATGCTATTCTACATTCCCATCAGCAGTGTAGGAAACTTCCAGTTCTTCCAAATTCTTTGATATTCTAAGTCTTTATTGCATATATTCTGATGAATATGTAGTGTTATCCCATTGCAATTATTTTTTAATTGTGGCAAAATGGACATGAAGTTTCTCCCATTTTATTTATTTATTTATTTGAGACAGATTCTTACTGTGTTGCCCTCGGCAGAGTGCTGTGGCGTCACAGCTCATAACAGCCTCAAACTCTTGCGCTTAAGCAATTGTCTTGCCTCAGCCTCCCAAGTAGTTGGGACTACATGTACCTGCCACAACGCCTGGCTATTTTTTATTGCAGTTGTCATTGTTGGTTAGCCAGCCCTGGCCAGTTTCAAACCCGCCAGCCTGCATGTACGTGGCTGGTTCCCTACCCACTGAGCTATGGGCGCTGCCAGCTTTTACCATTTTAACTATTTTTAAGTATACAGTTGAGTGGCACAAAGTACATTCACCTTACTGTGCTACCAGTAACATCAGCCTTCTCAGTCAGTTTTCATTCCCCAAACTGAAACTCTGTACCCGTAAAACAGTAACTATTACTACTTTGCCCAGCCTCTGGTAATCACTATTTTACTTTTTGTTTATGAATTTGGTTATTCCAGGTACCTGATAAGATGGCCATAAAGTTTGTGTACAGTTTAAAATAGCTATTTTAAGTTGCACATGAACTTTTATGGACACCCTGAGTAAAGTGGAATCATGTGATACTTGCCTTTTTGTGTCCAACTTATTTCACTTAACACATTGCTCTCAAGGTTGATGCAGGTTGTAGCATGTATCCAAATTTGAGTCTTTAAGTTTGAATGTGTGTGTATGGGCCACATTTTATTTATTCCCTCTTTGGTGGAAATTTAAGCTGTTTGTTCCTTTTATCTGTGAGCAATGCAGCCATGGACATTGGTGTACGAATATCTGTTTGAGTCCCTGCTTTGAATTCTTCGGTTGTATACCTACAAGTGGTATTGCTGTGTTATATGGTAATTCTTTGTTAGTTTTTTGAGGAACTGCCATATTGTTTTCCCCAGCAGTTGTACCACTTTACATTCCTACCAGCAGTGAACAAAGGTTATAATTTCTTCACATCTTTGCTAACACTTGTTATTTTCTGCGTTTTTTACTTAAAACATTTGCCATCCTTATGGCTGTGAAGTGTCATTATAGTTTTAATTTATATTTTTCTGATGACTAATGTTGAGAAGTTTCATTCTTTTTTGATTACCGCTTCAAATATTTTACACATTCTTTTTCCTTTTCAGGATGTGCGTCTCTTGGTCAGATAGGTAAATGTATTTTTTCTGCATCCTCACTGATGTTCTGACTGCTTATAAGTCAGTAGAGTATTAAAACCTTCAACTAAAATTTTGAATTTGTTATCTTTCCTTCTGTTCATTTTTGCTGCTTATATTTTGAAGCTGTGTCATTAGATGCTTTCACATTCAGGACTTTTAGATCTCTTTGATTAGCTGATTCCTTTACTGTTAAGAATTGTCTAATTATAATGTTCCTTTTCATAAACTGTACTATGATGTTAGCTTATCTACTTTTTTATGATTAGTTTTTGCATATAAAATCTTTTGCTGTCCCTTTCAACTTACAGCTCTTATATTTAATATGTCTTCTAGTTACATCCTCCTTTTGTTGTTGTTTTTTGTTTTTTTGTTTTTCAAAGCTATATTTTTATTATACCAAGGTAAACCCACATATACCTTCTGTATATGTTTTTAGAAGTTATTTCAAATGAAGGGAGAAGATTGAGAAAAAGAGTGATTACCCCAGAGGTTTTTAGTTAACATACACTTTATTTATAATAAAAAGAGGAATTTTATGTCTACAGACACACACTTGTAAATCTATATAAGAAACGTAAACATGTGGAAATGTTAACATCCTTGGACTATGGTCAGTGATCGCATGGTGCCATGGTTTCCCTGTAACTTTTTTTTTTTTATAATTTTATTAAATCATAATTGTGTACATTAGTGCAGTCATGGGGCACAATATGCTGACTTCATATACAATCTGAAATACTTTGGTCGAACTGTTAAACATAGCCTTCATGGCATTTTCTTAATCACTATATGAAAACATTGATATTCTACATTTAATAAGTTTCACCAGTACCCTGCTAAGATGCACCGTAGGTGTGATCCCACCAATTGCCCTCCCTCCACCTATCCTCCCCCTCCCCTCCCTGTAACTTTTTGTACATTTTAAATGGTCATAGGAAAAATTATGTTTATATTTATAAGGGAAGAATAAATACTCAGTATTATGGATATAGCCTCATATATTTAATCATGTCCTTATTAATGGATGCTGAGTAGTTTCTAGTCTGAATTCAGACCTTCAGAACTTGGGGGAGGGGAGCTCATATCAGGCAATACATTTCTTCATTTTCTACACATCAAACTAATTTCAAGTTTGCCTTCCCACCTTGTCAGAAGGGAAGAAATACCTGTGTGTCTCGTAGAACTGTTTTCCTTGCCTCAGTTGGATTAGAATTGGTGAATTTCCCAGACTGTAGAGGACAAAGGTGGAAGGTCATATTTATCAGGAAAATGCTTTTGTTCAGAAGGATTCAGCAGACATGTACACTGCCTAGTGCTCTCGGTGCTTCCTGAGGCAGTGTGGGACTTTGAAATAATCTTTCAATCAGTGAAATGGGCACAGAAGATAACAGCTGCCCACAGGCAGTGCAACCCCCCCTAAGTAATTTATCTTTACCCTTGCATTAGTCTTGCTCCAGGACAGGGTGTCCTGCTGTTCATACTATATCTCCATCAGAAGGAAGGAGGTCTGGACCATAGTACTGAGAATGATACTTTCCTTCTCTTGGAGCTCAGCCTCTGGTGAGCCTAATTGGAGCAGAGCTGAAAATCCCTCTCACTCAGGGGTTTGTGGGGGCCTGGAGAGTCCTCTTCCTGCAGATCAGTATTCAGAAAAGATTTGTGCCTTTTACTGAAAATCTCTGGATGATAGGAGTTGGTCTAAAGCAGCGGTTCTCAACCTTCCTAATGCCGTGGCCCTTTAATATAGTTCCTGTGGGTCGCAATCCATAGCTTGAGAACCTCTGGTCTAAAGGCTTGAGGTTTCCACGTTGCTGATGCGCCTGGATGAGCGGATGAAATGGTTCATCAGCTGTGCCTGCTGCTGCCACAAGTCCATTTCAGTGTGTTCCTTTGAGAGGGTCCCAGCCAGATCCTGGCAGATCTCATCCCACTATTGTACGACATAAGGTAAGTCAATTTTGGGACCCAGATGAGTGCTGTCTAGGAGAGAGGACAGGTTGATTTGGTGCTGCTGAATAGTCTGATCTGGTGTCCCATTTGGGGCATCTATTGAGCAAGGCATGAGATCCCTTTTGCTCTGCTTATGACATGGAGATCTATAGTCCTAAAACCCCACCTGAATTCTTAATTTTTGAAGGTGTATTTGTTTAGCCAGTTTCTTCCTGGTAGCAGTATCAGGGAATGGGTTTGTCTCAAAGGCTTGAACCAGTTTGCTTCTCTGATTGCTTGTGATGGCTGCCAGGTCTGATTTGGCACTTTTGGTGAGGCTGGTCGTGCTTCTTGGTTTCATCTTTTCATAAGTAACATTCTAACTTTAGTTGTCTCTGTTGTTTCATTCTGTAGTTTTTAAGCCAAGTCTGAATTTTAGATTTTGGAACACCAGTTTCATTGGCCAGTCATTCCCTGGCAACTTTATCAGGGTGAGAGTTATGCCTAAACCATGCTAGGAGGGTATGCTTTTAATTCTGATTATAAAAAACCCTGTTTTGTTGGGTTTCTTTTTGTAACATGCCACTTGAAGGGCTGTTGGAATTCATATTGGGCAAGGGACCTAGTCTGGGAGAGACTGAGCATAGACCCTGGCTTCTCAAGGCAGTGGGAGTGGGGAGACAGCAGTTACATCTTGGTTTTAGTTTTTTGTGATCTTTGCTTTTTAAGTTTTGTCCATTTACATTTGTTGGTAATTGTGAATACAGTTGTGTTTAAGACTCTGTTTGTGTTCTCTTTGTCTTGTTTATTCTTTCTTTTTCTTCTTTCTATCCCTTAGTAGTTGCTCTAGCATTTACAATATGTACCTTTCTCAGTCTATCTTCAAAAATGTTCCTCTTGGTGTATAATGTAAAAATTTTAGAATAGTGTACATCCACTTACCCTTCCCTTATCCTTTCTGGTTTTATGATCTTACATTTTACTTTTACTTATGTTATAAATGCCACATTAGAGTTTGTAACTATTTCTTTAATTGGGCAGTTGTCTTATAAAGAAATTTAAAGGGAGGTGCCTGTGGCTTAGTGGGTAGGGCCTAGCCCCATATATGGGTTTAAACCTAGCCCGGGCCAAACTGCAACAAAAAAAAAATAGCAGGGTGTTGCGGGTGCCTGTAGTCTCAGCTACTCTGGAGGCTGAGGAAAGTGAATTGCCTAAGCCCAGGAGTTGGAGGTTGCTGTGAAAAGTACGTCACGGCACTCTATCGGGCATGATAAAGTGAGACTGTGTAAAAGTGTTCCCTTCTCTCCACAACCACGCCAGCATCTGCAGTTTTGAGATTTTGAGATGTGGGCCATTCTCACTGGAGTTAGATGGTATCTCAGGGTGGTTTTGATTTGCATTCTCTAATCATTAGGTCTGATGAGTATTTTTTCATATGTTTGTTAGCCATTCGTCTGTCTTCTTGTAGAAGGTTATATTCATGTCTCTTGCCCATTGATGTATGGGATTGTTGGCTTCATGTGGATTAATTTGAGTTCTCTGTAGATACTGGATATCAAGCCTTTGTCTGATTCAAAATATGCAAATATCCATTCTCATTGGGTAGGATGTCTGTTTGCTTTGGTTGTTGTCTCCTTAGCTGTACAGAAGCTTCTGAGTTTAATTAAGTCCCATTTGTTTATTTTTGTTGTTGTTGCAATTGCCATGGCAGTCTTCTTCATGAAGTCTTTCCCAAAGCTGATATCTTCCAGTGTTTTTCCTATGCTTTCTTTCAGAATTGTTACTGTGTCATGCCTTAAATTTAAGTCCTTTATCCAACTTGAATCAAGTTTTGTGAGTTGAGAAAGGTGAGGGTCCAGTTTCAGTCTTTTACATGTGGATATCCAGTTTTCCCAGCACCATTTATAGAATGGGCAGTCTTTCCCCCAAGGTATGTTCTTGATTGGTTTATGGAAGATTAGGTGGTTATAAGTTGTTAGTTTCATTTCCTGGGTTTCTATAGGATTCTAAATGTCTATGTCTCTATTTTTGTGCCAGTACCATGCCATCTTGACCACTATGGCTTTGTAGTACAGCCTAAAGTCTGGAATGGTGATACCCCCAGCTTTGTTTTTATTACTAAGAACTGCCTTAGCTACATGGGTTTTTTTCTGGTTCCATATAAAAC
>CAUYON010062599.1:0-21657 GCA_963573935.1 Arctocebus calabarensis | reverse complement strand
AACTACCTAGGTAGCTACCTATTCATACCTGGCTAATTTTTTTTTTTTCTTTGAGACAGATCCTCAAGCTATCACCCTGGATAGATTGCTGTGGCATCACAGCTCACAGCAACCTCCAATTCCTGGGCTCAAGCGAGTCTCCTGCCCCTGCCTCCCAAGTAGCTGGGACTAAGGCGCCACCGCAACGCCCGGCCATTTTTTGGTTGCAGTCATCATTGTTGTTTGGCGGGCCCGGGCTGGATTTGAACCCACCAGCTCAGGTGTACGTGGCTGGTGCCTTAGCCCGCTTAGCCACAGGCACCAACCCACCTGGCTAATTTTTTTTAATTTTGTAGAGATGAAATCTCACTATATCACCCAGGCTGGTCTCAACTTCTAGTCTCAAGCTATCCTCTCACCTTAGCCTCCCAAAGCTCTGAGATTATAGGCATGAGACACTGAGTCCAGCCTGGATTTTCTCCTTAGAGAAAATATTATTTTCTACATGAAAAACTGGGGAAAAAAATTCTATGAACAAGTTTAATAAGAGAAGTTAGGAAGACTTCTGAATTTAAGATGATGCCAAAAACAAATTAAAAACTTACTTTTAGGGTGGCACCTGTGGCTCAGTGAGTAGGGTGCGCTCCCATACACTGAGGGTGGCGGGTTTGAACCCGGCCCCAGCCAAACTGCAACAACAACAAAAATAGCTGGGCGTTGTGAGGGGCGCCTAAAGTCCTAGCTACTTGGGAGGCTGAGGTAAGAGAATTGCCTAAGCCTAAGAGCTAGCAGTTGCTGTGAGCTGTGATGCCATGGTACTCTACCAAGGGCAACAAAGTGAGAGTCTGTCTCTAAAAAAAAATAAAACATAAAAAAAACTTACTTTTATTTATTTATTTTTTGAGACAGAATCTCACTCTGTTGCCCCGGGCTAGAGTTCCATGGTATCAGCCCAGCTCAAACCTCAAACTTCTGGGCTAATAATCCTCCTGTCTCAGCCTCTCAAGTAGCTGGGACTACAGGTGTGTGCCACAAGTCCCAGCTAATGTTTTTGTCTTTTTGGTAGAAATAGGGTCTCATTTTTTTCTCAGGCTGGTCTTGAACTCCTGAGCTCAAGCAATCTGACCACTTTGGCCCTCCAGAATGCTAGGATTACAGGTGACAGCCACTACACCACCCACCCCAAAATCTTATTTTCAAATGATAGTGCTATAACAAAAAAAATTTTTATAACAAGAAAATTTTAATATTTAGGAATAAATCTGCTAAAAATCTTTCAGATCTTGGTGGAAAAACTTATAAAAGTTTATTAAAAGACATTAAGGGAGGCACAGTACCTATAGCAGGTGCCAGCCACATGCACCATTGGTGGCTGCTTTGAACCCGACCCGGCCAGCTAAGCAACAATGACAACTGCAACAACAAAAAAAAACATAGCCAGGCATTGTGGTGGGTGGCTGTAGTCCCAGGTACTTGGGAAGCTGAGGCAGGAGAATCGCTTGAGCCCAGGAGTTTGAGGTTGCTGTGAGCTGTGATGCCACAGCACTCTACCAAGGGTGCCATAGTCAGATTCTGTCTCAAAAAAAGATGGTTTTAATCAAGTGAATGCTAGCATTACCATGTGACAGGCAGGGCAGTCAAAGAAAATGGGCAGAAGCATGGCTCTCCTTTGAGGAGTGCAAGGTTATTCAAAGTGGTATCTGAAATTTGAGAATGTTGTGGAAGTAGAATGCCAACGGAGGCTTGAGTAGCAACAGAACCTCCGACACGTCTAACACATTTGTGATAAGTGTGAGACACGAGACACATGGCACCATGAAACAGCATACTCACCAAAATGGACACTTTGAACTTCTGCTCCAGCTATAGTTCGCTGTATTAGAAATGTCTGGACACTGATGGAACCACTTTGAGCACCTCTTATAATTGCAGAAGTCAAATGTGATTTGTATTTACCTTTTGTTATTAATATATATTATTACAATTTTAATACAGTTTTTTTCCTTTCCCCTTTTTTTTTTTTTCACAAATAGGATTCTTCAGTTGTCATTATTAAAAGCCTGAATTTTAGACAGATTCTTGGACTGGGGGTTCATATCCATCAGCTTGTTCAACTTTAGCATCTGTCTCGTCCCCAGTAGCTTTTCCAGAACTACTACCTTCACCATGAAACTCCATGAGTTTTCCCAATTCAAACTTGGGTTTCTTCAGCATTTTTACTTTTCTAACAAAGACATCATGGAGAGGATAAATAGATTGGCATGCCTTTTCTATGTCTTTTCCAATGCCATCTGGAATTTATTTTATTTTTATTATTATTATTTTTTATTTTGAAACAGAGCCTCAAGCTGTCACCCTGGATAGAGTGCTATAGCATCACAGCTCACAGCAACCTCCAATTCCTGGGCTCAAGCGAGTCTCCTGCCTCCGCCTCCCAAGTCGCTGGGACAACAGGCCCGGCCATTTATTGGTTGCAGCCGTAATTGTTGTTTGGCGGGCCCAGGCTGGATTTGAACCCGCCAGCTCAGGTGTACGTGGCTGGCACCTTAGCCCATTGAGCCACAGGTGCCGAGCCTGGAATCAATTTATTGACAACTTTTTTTAAGTCATTCATCTGCACCTCTCTGGTCATGATTTCCATCATTTTCTTCCAGATTTGCTGAACCTGTTGGTGCTGGGCATAAGAGGTCTTCCATATCTGTTGCATTTTTTAGTAAAACCAACACAGAACAGATGAAGCAAATAACTATCGGTAGTCTTAACATCAACATGAGCTTCAATCACAGTCTGCCATTTTTTAACCACAGAACACATTTTGTCATGGGTAAGATCCATGCCATGGAAGGTAGTCAGGCAGTTTTTGCCCTGAACATCTTCAGTTATCAGCTTGAATTTTCTAAATGCAACTTCATCATTCTGCAGATCAGCAAGACTCACTTTAAACACACAACCTTTGAGGCCATTGGATGAAAGTTTGGTTCCTTGAGTCCTGGAGACTAGTGTTTTCCCAATATTTCTTACATAGAACATAGCAGGTGCCTTCACATCATACCAATCTTTCTTAGAAAATGGATCAACCACTTTCTTCTTGGCTCCCTTTTTGCCGCCTTTCATAAGGCACTTGTTCTTGCCGACCGCCGTGGTGGTGCTCAGCGAGCTAGAAGGGTTGTTTTTCTTTTCCTTTCTTAAAATGTGTATACATTTTTTTTTCAGCACCCTCTCTATATAAAAATGTTCAAAATCATTGGTAATTAGGGAAATTCAAACTAAAACCCAAATCATTTTTTCCTGCCAGGTGTATCAGATAGGCAAAAACTAGAGAGTAGTAAAGGTGTGGAATAACGTATACTACCATTCACTATTTATTGCCTTTGGAAGGCAATTTGTATGTTCCGGAGTTCTGTGGCTATGTACAAACACCTCAAACTTAATGACTTAAAATAATATCCCACGGTTTCTGTGGGTCTGCAGTTGGAAAAGACTTTGCTGAAGACTTTTTTTTTTTTTTTTTTTAGACAGAGTCTCACTGTGCCACCCTCAGTAGAGTGCCATGGCGTCACAGCTCATAGCAACCTCAAACTCTTGGACTTAAGCGATTCTCTTGTCTTAGCTTCCCAAGTAGCTGGGACTACAAGTGCCCGCCACAACACCTGGCTATTTTTTTGTTGCAGTTGTCATTGTTGCTTTAGCTAGCCTGGTCTGGGTTCAAACCCACCATCCTCTGTGTATGTGGCCGGCGCCTTACCCGCTGAGCTATGGGCACTGCCCTGAAGACTTCTTTTAATCACTCCTTTTGTTACAGTCAGACATTTGGGGGTTGGATCATTTGGGTGTTGTCTCAGGGTCCTCATAGATGACCTCTCAACATGGGCTAGGTTGTGCTCACAACATGGGGTAGGTACCTAAGCTTTCAGGCTGGTCAGAGTGCTTACAAGGGAGCTGAAGTCTTTGAAGAGCAAGTCATTTGAGCTGGTGGAAGCTGCATGGCCCTTTATGAACTAGCCTGGAAAGTCATACTACGTCTGCCATACTCTCTTGGTTGAAGCAGTTGCAAAAGCCCACCCAATATCAAAGGAAAGGAACATAGATTCCACTTCTTTTTTTTTTTTGAGACAGAGCCTCAGGCTGTCACCCTGGATAGAGTGCGATGGCATCACAGCTCACAGCAACCTCCAATTTCTGGGCTCAAGCGAGTCTCTTGCCTCCGCCTCCCAAGTAGCTGGGACTACAGGCGCCTGCCACAACGCCCAGCCATTTTTTGGTTGCAGCTGTCATTGTTGTTTGACGGGCCCAGGCTGGATTCGAACCCACCAGCTCAGGTGTACGTGGCTGGCGCCTTAACCCGTTGAGCCACAGGCACCGAGCCAGATTCCACTTCTTAAAGGGAGAGATGTCAAAATCATATTGTGAAAAGTACACATGAGATGGAAGTTATTCTTGTAGCTACCTTCAGAAAATACACATATTTACTAAAAGTGAATATTTATATACCTAAAGGCTCATAGTTTCACATCTAGGTATTTGCCCTAGGGAAATTATTTCCCTTGTATACTTGGAAACACAACACTTTATAATTACAAAAAGCTGAAAACAACCAATATATCTAGAAATGCAAGATAAATTTTAAAAAGTATTCCTCATAAATAAAAGTGAATAAACTTGGCTCAGCACCCATGCTCAGTGGTTAGGCTGCCAGCCACATACTCTGGGGTTGGCAGGTTTGAATCCAGCTCATAGCTGTGACGCTACTGAGGGTGACATAGTAAGCTCTGTCTCAAAAAAAAAAAAAAAAAAGAGATTTCAATGACTGAGTGGGGACATAGAACCAAAAATGCATGCACTCCTTGCCAAGTGGGGCATTCAACTTTGTTCTTTCTCTGTGGGGGATAGTTTGACAGAAAAGTCTAAGAAGCATTGGGTCTACTGGCCAACTTGATTACTCCTAATTTGCCATACACATCCTGTTTCTTCTGACTTCCATGCATTTGCACCTATTATCTCCAATATAAACCTTTCAAGTCACAAAATGTACTTGGTGTGATGGAAGTGGGTGAGAAGCCAACTTGTTCTTGCCTGACCTACATTTTGTGTTCTCACCAAAGGGAAATGATCTTAGGTTTTCCAAGACAGCCTTGACCTGAAATTTAAAGACCAGGACCGCAGCTGTTTTGTGAAATTAATTGATGCTAAATACTTTTTCATTATTTGGAATGTACTCAGCCCCAATAACCTATTAGGGAATCTTACTCAGATTCCTAATAGATGACAATTTATGTTATTGTTAAAATCACTGCAATTCTTTCTCAAATTTTTGCTGGTAATTTAGACAATTAAATTCGAATGGAACTAACACATAGACTGTTAGTATAGAGAAAAGAGTGGATTTTTATCTCTAAGAATGAAGTGTAATGATTCCTACCTCTTATTCCTACCTCCTAAAAAAAAATACCAAGAAAATGTATGTCTCATTACCATACATTGGCCATCTCAAGATATGTAAGATGTAATTCATATATCATCATATATTCTATCTCTTGCTATCATTTCAACAAAGTCACAAATTATGTTATCATTAAAGTTTTCAGTGAACCTCTTACCCATATAAATTTCTCATTGTGCCAAAGGATGCACTTCAGGGAAGCAGATTGAGTAAGTTGCTTTATTGCTTATGCTTTGTATGTCCCGGGAACAAATGACTTTAGTTTCAACACCTGTCATTTCTGCTTGTTAAACTTCTTCAATCCAGTAGGAGAAATCTCTTGAGGTTTACCTCCACTTCTTTTTTTTTTGAGACAGTTTCACTATGTCATGCTGGGTAGAGTGCCATGGCGTCACAGCTCACAACAAACTCAAACTCTTGGATTCAATAGATCCTCTTGCTTTAGCCTCCCAAGTAGATGGGACTACGGGCGCCTGCCACAATGCCTGGCTATTTTGTTGTTGTTGTTGTAGTTGTCCTTGTTTAATAGGCCAGGGCCAAGGTTTGAACCCACTAGCCCCAGTGTATATGGCTGTGCCCTAACAACTGAGCTATGGGCTCCAAGCCTGTGCGAATATTATTATACAAATTGAATTTATATATGTTATAAAACTATAAATATTTATTATAAAAATTATTTTATATATGAGCACTGCCTGTTGCTCAATGGGTAGGGCACCAGACCCATATAGCAAGGGTGGTGGGTTCAAACCCGGCCCCGGCCAAACTGCAACAAAAAAATAGCTGGGCGTTGTGGAGGATGCCTGTAGTCCCAGCTACTCAGGAGGCTGAGGCAAGAGAATTGCCTAAGCCCAGGAGTTGGAAGTTGGTGTGAGTTGTGACGCCACGGAACTCTACTGAGGGCGACAAAGTGAGACTCTGTCTTTACAAAAAAGAAAAAAATAATACTTCATATGATTTCATATGTATTAAAAAAGCTGAGAAAAGAAAAGGGAGAAAATAGATATTTATAGAATTTGTTCTATTAACTTCTCTATTTAGCATTTCTGGTTCTTTCCGTTTGCTTCTGTGGATTACAGAGTTATAATCTTACTATAATTTTGCTTCCATCTATCTCTTTTGTGCTATTACTGTCAAACATATTACATGGGAATTACATTTCATGTGAATTGGGCAGTGCCTGTGGCTCATCCAGTAGGGCACCGTCCCCATATACCCCAAAGGTGGCGGGTTCAGACGCAGCCTCGGCCAAATTGCAAAACAGAAAATAGCCGGGCGTTGTGGCAGGTGCCTGTAGTCCTAGCTACTCAGGAGGCTGAGGCAAGAGATTCCCTAAGCCCAGGAGTTGGAGGTTGCTGTGATGCCATGGCACTCTACCAAGGGCGATAAAGTGAGACTCTGTCTTTACAAAAAAAAAAAAAAAAATTCATGTGAATTAGTTTCACTAAATCAAATTACTGGGGTTATTTGTTTTCAGCCTGAAGAACTTCCTTATTATATGTTTAATTTCCAACAATACAAAACATATATGCTGATTTCAGCATATAGCTTTTTAAATTAGGTAAGAGAAGAAATACACTTTTTTTTTAAGATAGAGTCTCACTCTCTTACACCAAGCTAGAATGCTGTGGCATCAGCCTAGCTCACTGTAACCTCAAATTCCTGAGTTCAAGCAGTCCTCCTGCCTGAGCCTCCCAAGTAGCTGGGACTACACGTGCTTGCCACATGCCTGACTGATTTTTTTTATTTTTATTAGAGACCTAGGTCTCACTCTTGCTCCAGGCTGTTCTTGAACTCTTGAGCTCTTGAACTCTTCCCACCTCAGCTTCCCAGAGTGCTAGGATTATAGGCATGAACCACTGTGCCCAACATAAAATATACTTTTATAATAATTACATAATTATTTTTATCAGTGCTCTTTGTTTTTCATGGGAATTAAATTTCATGTGAATTACTTTCACTAATTCAAATTACTGGAGTTATTTGTTTTCAGCCTGAAGAACTTCCTTTATTATATCTTGCAAAGTGGGTCCACTGCCAAGAAGTTTTCTTAGTTTTTGTTCATCTGAGAATGCCTTTTTTTTTTTTTTGCCTTCATATTTGAAAGATAATTTTTTTGACTCTAAGATTCTTGGTTGACACTTTTCTCCTTTCAGTACTTTATGTTATCCCACAGTTTTCTGGCCTCCATTGTCTCTGATGAGAAGTTAGCTGTTGATCTTCCTTTTCTTGCAAAATATTAAGGGAGTATAAATGTTTTTGTTATATGAATACACTGTAGAATGGTAAGTCAGGGCTTTCAGTGTGACTTCCACTAGTATGGTGTTCATTGTACTGGATAGGTAAGTTTTTGTCGTGTCACCCATTGTCTGCCTTGCCTTCTTTTTTTTTTTTTTTGTAGAGACAGAGTCTCACCCCATCACCCTCAGTAGAGTGCTGTGACATTACACAGCTCACAGCAACCTTCAACTCCTGGGCTTAGGCAATTCTCTTGCCTCAACACCCCAAATAGCTGGGACTATAGGTGCTTGCCATAACACCTGGCTATTTTTTGTTGCAGTTTGGCTGGGGCCAGGTTTGAACCTGCCACCCTTGGTATATGGGGCCAGCACCCTACCCGCTGAGCCACACAGGCACTGCCCTGCCTTGCCTTCTTATTTTCCAATGTCCTTTATATGAGACATTAGAGGTTAAATCTTATTATGGTTTCAAATAAGTTGCCACTTTCAAGACTTTCTCTTTGTCTCAGGTTTTCAGGCTTTCACTTGCTATGAAGTGTCTAGGTGTGGAATTCTTTGAGTTTATTTGGAGTTTGCTGAGGTCTTGGATGGTTAGATTAATATTTCTCATCAAATCTGGGAAGTTTTCAGTCAGTATTTCTTTGCATAAATTTTTTTTTTCTTGATTAGGCCACTGTATTCCAACCTGGGTAACAGAATAAAAAAATTTTCATTTTGTCTCTAGAAACAATTTTTTTTCTCTATTCCTTTCTTTCTGGTATTCCCATTATGTGTATGTCGGTGTTTGTAATGGTATCCTATGTTCCTCTGGGGATCTGTGTATTTTCTTTTTTTTTTCTCACTGTTATTCAGATTTCTTAATCTTTTCTTTCTTTTTTTTTTTTTTTGAGACAGGTCTTACTATGTCTCCCTTGGTAGAGTGCTGTGGCATCACACATCACAGCAACTTCCAACACTTGGGCTTAAGCAATTCTCTTATCTCAGCCTCCCGAGTAGCTGGGACTACAGGCACCTGGCACAACACCCAGCTATTTTCTTTGTTGCAGTTGTCACGATTGTTTAGCTGGCCCCGGCTGGGTTCAAACCTGCCACCCTTGGTGTATGTGGCTGGCACTGTAACCACTGTGCTACAGGCACTAAGCCAGATTGCTTAATCTTAGGGGATCTATCTTCACGTTTGCTGATTGTTTCTTCTCCCAGTTAAAATTTACCATTGAGGTCCTCTAGTAAATTTTTCATTTCAGTTGTGCTTTCAATTCTTGACTTTCTATTTGGATCTTTAAAAAATATTTTTAAGAGAACACCTCTTTATTGGTATTTGATGAGATATTGTCTTTATAACTTCCTTTACTTTTTAAAGCATAGTTTCTTTTAGTTCTTTGAACATATTTATAATGGCTGCTTTGAAGTGTTTCTCTGTTAAATCTAAAATCTAGGCTCTCTCAAAGATAGTTTCTGTTGACTGCTTTTATTTTCCTTGTGTAAGAGTAACACTTTCCTATTTTTTTACACGTCTCATAATTTTTTGTTGAAACTAGAAATTTAGTCCAGTAGCAAATCCGAATACTGAATCCCTCCCTTTTTTCCTCCCTGGAACTAACTTTTTATTGTGTTTTTTTTTTTTTAGATAGTCTCACTGTGTCGCCCTGGGTAAAGTGCCATGGCATCACAGATCACAACAACCTCAAACTCTTAGGCTTAAGCCATTCTCTTGCCTCAGTCTCCCAAGCTGCTGGGACTACAGGCACCCACCACAATGCCCAGCTATTTTCTGTTGCAGTTGTCATTGTTATTTTAGCTGGCCTGGGCTGGGTTCAAACCCACTAGCCTCACCGTATGTGGCTGGTGCTGTAACCACTGTGCTAAGGGCGCCCAGCCTTTATTGTTATTTTTTAAGGGATATGGATAACTATTTTATTGAAGTCTATTTCCCTGCAGTGTTAAGCTTTTTATGGCATTCTTTGGAGCACTGTCCAAGATGCAGTGATTTTAGCAGTTCTCTCAGCCAGTCCCTTTCCTGATCTCCCTGTTAAGCTGGGTACCTCATCTGGTATACCACCCGCTGTTAACTATACTAATTACCTGATTTTTTCACCACTTGCTAATTGTTTTCAACAAAGCCCTGAGACATAAATTGCTCCACAGCCAGATATAATTAAATTCAAGCAGGGGTAGATTTTGAAACTAGTGTCTTGGTTTATTCCCAGGTGAGTTCTACACTGTAATAACTAATGAAGAACTTTGTGGAATGGATTTTGAGGAAGAGGTAGCATTTGAACTAAATCTTCAAGGATACAGTGGATTTCAATAGGTA
Source organism: Arctocebus calabarensis (assembly GCA_963573935.1). Classification (NCBI taxonomy): domain Eukaryota; kingdom Metazoa; phylum Chordata; class Mammalia; order Primates; family Lorisidae; genus Arctocebus; species Arctocebus calabarensis. The sequence goes on along the minus strand of CAUYON010062599.1, from coordinate 11,684 downwards.
GAGATGCTAAAAGGTGAGCTACACACTTTGGGAGGCTGAGGAGAGAGAATCGCTTGAGGCTAGGATTTTAAGACTAGCCTGAGCAACATAGTGAGACCCTACCTATACAAAAAAATAGAAAAATTAGCCCAGTATGATAGGGTATACCTGTAGTCCCAACTATTTGGGAGGCTGGATCAGGAAGATTACTTGAGCCCAGGAGTTTGAGATTGCCGTAAGCTATGATGATGGCTCCACTTGCCAGCCAGGGCAACAGAGCAAGTCCCTGTCTTAAAAAAACGTAAACTGCACATGAGGGAAGATAATTGTCTATGCCACAGAGCTGAGAAATCATGGTATTCTTGTTCTGAATGGATATAAGTATGGGGACAGTGGAAGATATAAATGAAAAAATATATTTGCATAATATTTTAAATTTTAAAGTTTAGAACCGTATTATGAAAGGTTTTGAATGCTGTTGTCAAACATCTGTGCCTAATTCAGTAGGCAATGGCTGGTGTGTTCATTAGAACTAGCTTCAGCTGCATTAAAAGGGGATCCTATAAATAACTAAACAAAATTAGGATTTATTTATTTTTCACATAAAGCACTCTGGAGACAGACAAATCTGGATACTATTAAGGTTCCATGGTCATCACACTCTTTTCTACTTTTGTGTTCCATCCTTCTTAGTCAACTTTCATCTTCAGAGTTCTATTTGGTCTGAACTGGTAGCAGGAGCTCCAAATAGCATGATATCAATATATCCTATGAATTTCCTAGGCACAGATAAAGAAAAGGGATGGAGAAGCAAAACTGTGCAAAGCTCAGGTGAGTCAAAACCCCTTTAGGGAGTTTTCTTGGAAACCCATCCAATGAATTCCCCTTATATTTCAGTGGATACCTCAAGCTGCAGGAAAAGATAGAAACTATGTGGTCTTTTAGCCGGGTACATTCACAATAGTCCAATGTAAAATCAGAATTCTGGTACTAAAAAATGATGGGAAATGGATGTTAAGCAGTAGCTAGCAGTCTCTAATACAGGGAGCTATAGAAGCTTTTTGGCTAGGTAATAATAATTATAGTATCATTCTAGAAAGACTGATTTGGTTACAGAGGAAAATATAGAGATGTGGATACTTGTTTGGGTGCAATTATACCTGTAATTATTGGTGAGAAGTAAGCATAACCTTAACTAGTTAACTGGGCATCATGGCGGTGCCTGTAGTCCCAGCTAATTGGAAGGCTGAGGCAGGAGGATCTCTTGAGCCCAAGAGTTTAAAGTTGCTGTGAGCTATGATGCCATGGTATTCTATGAAGGGTGACAAAATGAGACTCTGTCTCAAACATAAATAAATAAATTTAAAATAAATAAACAAATGTAGAAAATTTGGCCGGCATGATGGCTCATGTCTATAATACCAGAACCTTGGAAGGCTAAGACAGGAGGATCACTTGAGCCCAGGAGTTCAAGACCAGCCTGGACAACATAGAAGAAACTCCATCTCTACAAAAAAATTAAAAAATTAGTTGGACACCTGCAATCCCAGCTGCTTGGGAGGCTGAGGCATAAGGAGTCCTTGAATCCAGAAATTTGAGGTTACAGTGAGTTATGATCATTCCCCTGCTCTATAATTTGGGCAACAGAGTGATAACCTGTCTCAAAACAAAACACAACACAACATGCTGATGTAAACTATGGACATTGGGTGATAATGATGAGCCAATGTAGGTTCAATTGCAACTCAAATGTACCACTCTTAGGCTAAATGGGAGGATCACGTGAGGCTAGGAGTTCAAGATGAGCCTGGGCAACATAGCTAGCCCTTCTCTCTACAAAAAATAGACAAAATTAGCCAGACGTGGTGGAAGCTACTTGGGAGGCTGAGCCAAGGGGGTCTCTTTAGCCCAAGAGTTTAAGGTTGCTGTGAGCTATGATGCTGCCACAGCGCTCTACTCAGGGGGACAGAATGATACTCTGTCTCAAAAAACAAAACGAAAACAACAAAATCCCCAACAACAAAAAGAAATTATACGTACTTGGGATGGGGTAAATATTTAATATCAGATTGTTATCATTACAGAAGATGTAACACTTTAAATAATTGAGTTATTTGCATTTTAAAACCTGGCTAATGTCTGTTCAGTTTTCCTTTTTTGGCTCCCCTGTGAATTCCAGTGTCTTTTGGCAGGGGGGCTCAGTCCCCAGCTCAAGGCTTTGTGCTTTTCCTGCTTCACATCAAGATTTGCTGTGTCTCTGGATAGAATATGGGATGGCTTTTATCTTTGTACTTTTCTGTATTTGATTTTATTTTTTGCAATGTCTGCATTTTTTATATGTCTAGAAAAAATGTGAAAGTTATTTTATTATAAAAACAGAATAGAACTTTATTGTTTCTTGTTCATTTCCTTTCATAGAACTAATGCAGCTTAAATATTAACCCAAGTAAGGTTTATCCTTGCTTCTTTTCCAGGATGTATTTTCTTATCTCCGTCAGCACTAACTCCAGCCACCCAGCTTGGTCATAAATCCTGTATATTTACCTTAACATCCCTACACATACCCATACCAACACTATCTAATTCTGTCAATTGTCCTTTAATCATGTCTCTAAAACATGTCCCTTTCTTTCCATCCCACATGCTACTGCCTTAGCTTCTCACCCTTCTCATTGATCTTTCTACCTCCAATTCCACCTCCTTCTGGTACAGCTCCTAAATCATGACTCTCCCCTACTTAATATCCTTCACTGGCTCCATACTGTCTATGAAAGTATGAATCAGAATGTTTTAGCATGGCCTACATACTCCTTACGTCCTGACACCAGCTTAAATTTTTTTTTTTACTTTTTACCTTTTGTCACTTTAATAATACTCAACTACCTTCATGTCTCCTAGATGGTTCTGGTTCCTTCTTTCCTTGGTGCATCTGACCTCATTTTTCATTTGCTTGGAACGTCCTTCCTCCCCATCCCTGGCAACTAAACTCCTCCTGCAGGTTCAGAAAACCAGGCTCAGTTAGCCTTCTTGCAATCTCCCTTCCTTCTCCAGTAGCCTGCTGTGATAACAGCTGTGATAATCATTTCATCTGCTCCCACTGCCAACTGGAAGATAATAACATCAACAATCAAAACTGTTAATATTGATTGAGTCAGTGTCTGTTTGCTAGTGTTGGAGATGGTTTGAATGAGCATTGATGAGCATTAACTCATTTAATCCTCACAGTGACTCTTTGGTAGGCAGGCGCCTCTTTTTCTTTTCCTCATGCCACCTTGTCTAAGAAACAGGAACATTTAAAACCTCTTTTTATTGTAACACATATCATATTGCTTTGAAATGGCTTAAGTTATCTATTTCCCAAACAGATAGTCTTATCCATCTTTATATCCCTACCAACTGGAATAAATTCTGTATGCATTTTTTTGGAATATAATGAAGCCAGCATTTAACCAAGCCTTGATCCTGAGGATTGAGTGATGTGAGATTTTTCAGTCCAGTGGAGGAACAGGGTTGAAGTCTGGGCAGAGTCTTTTGGAGTCCCTCCAATCACATTATATGGTCTTCACCCTTGCAGTACATGGTAGCTCAAGAAAACAACCTCTCATCACACCTGTGCCTCAGAAAAATATCTTGACATACATCAATTTCTTTTTCCTTAGCAACTACTCTACTCTAGGTAACAACCATCTACCCCATATCATTGCCCAATAGCTTCCTATTCTCTGGCTTCTCCTTGTTCCATTTCTGCTCTGCTCCAAGTCATTCACTATAAAAAGGTTTATTAAATACCTGCCCCCCCCTTTATTAGCTTTCCTTTGCACTTCACAAAAAAAAAACCAAACAGGCCAGGTGCAGTGGCTCATGCCTGTAATCTTAGCACTCTGGGAGACTCAGGCAGGTGGACTACTTGGGCTCAGGAGTTCAAGACCAGCCTGAGAAAGAGCAAGACCTTGTCTTTACTAAAAATAGAAAAACTAGCTGGTCATTGAGGTGTGTCCCAACTACTAGGGAGGCCGAGGCAATAGGATTACTTGAGCACAAAGTTTGTGGTTGCTGTGAGCTAGGACACCATGAGGCTCTACTCAGGGCAATAGAGTGAGACTCTATATCAAAAAAAAAAAAAAATCCAAACAATATAATTAAGCTCCTGCTTAATGCTTCAACCTCAACCCATACCCTCTACTTCCCAAGCTCAAACCCTCTAGCCTTCTGTTCCTCAAATGAGTCAAGTTTGCTAAGCAGCAGGGCCTTCATATCTATTGTCCTCTGTCCAGAATGTTCTTCCTCTCCATGGTTGGCTTGGTTGGCTCCTTTTCCTTATTTAGGTTTCAGTTCAGATCACCTCAGATAGTCCTTCCTAGGCTACTCAGTTTTTTTCTTTCTTTTGAGATAGGGTGTCACTTTGTTGCCCTTGGTAGAGTGCTGTGGTATAGAAGCTGATGCATGTCAGGATATTTTTCTGAGGTGCAGGTATGACAAGAGGTAGTAAACAAGATGACTCATAGCTCACAGTAACCTCAAACTCTTGGGCTCAAATGATTCTCTTGCCTCAGCCTCCTGAGTAGCCAGGACTACAGGCGCCCACCACAACACCCCAGCTATTTTTTGTTGTTGTTGCAGTTGTCATTGTTGCTTAGTAGGCCCGGGCCGGGTTGAAACCCACCAGCCTCAGTGTATGTGGCCAGTGCCCTACCTACTGAGCTATGAGCACCATCATGCAGTCAATATTTTTTATTTATTTATTTTTGAGACAGAGTTTCACTATGTTACCCTTGGCAGAGTACCAAGGTGTCACAGCTGACAGTCACTATGTCACCCTTGGTAGAATGCAATGGTATCACAGGTCACAACAACCTCAAACTCCTGGGCCTAAGTGATTCTATTGCCTCAGCCTCCCAGTAGCTGGGACTACAGGCTCCCGGCACAATGCCCTGCTATTTTTTGTTGCAGTTGTCATTATTGCTTAACTGGCCCAGGCTGGGTTTGAACCCTTTGTGTATGTGACTGGCGCCGTAACCACTGTACTACGGGTGCTGAGCCAATATTTTTTAAATTAATACATGAAGCAAGGAAAGGTAGGAATTTTCTTGGTGCATATATAAAGTGGCCAGCAGGGTATAGAATTGAATCCCCTTGTTCCTGCCGTTCTTTAACTGGTGGGAGGGGAGAGGGGAAGCTTCAGAACACCTGGGATCTACTAGAACATACTGTCAGCCAGTTGGTAGAATAATTACAACTGTTGCGGAAGAGGGAAAAACTGGGCAGGTCTGCCAATGACAGACATAGTACTGAATCCAATAGATGAGGTCAGTTGTGCTTTAGGTTGAACAGTGCACGTGTTCTAGGTGACCAGGGAGACTTGTACAAATACATTTTTTTAAAAATTTGAGACTGAGTCTCACTTTGCTGCCCTGCGTGGAGTGCTGCGCCATCGTGGTAGCAATCCTCTTGCCTCAGCCAAGTAGTTGGGACTACAGACATGAGCCACCATGCCTGGCTAGTTTTCTCTAATTTTAGTAGAGATGGGAGTCTTACTCTTGCTCAGGGTGGTCTGAAATTCCCACCTGCCTAGGCCTCCCAAAGTGCTAGGATTACAGGCGTGATCTATCATGCCTGGCTTTACAAGCACATTTTGTTAAAAGGTTCACAGAGAATAATCAGTTCTTGTAATCCTCATCCATTTGTTCAGGGCATCCTGACCTGGAGAAGAGGAGTGTGACCAACCTGTTTGGAGTAGGGATCAAGTGATTAATCAGGCCAGCTTAGCTGATACCGGTTTGCAGGTTGTGAGTACAACTGTTCTGCCTCTGCTCCCCTCATTATTGCCTTTTCACCTACCTTTATCCTAAATTCACTTAAACCTTTGCCCTTCCAAAATCTAAGCAATTACCTGTTGTGTCTTATCTTGTCCTAAATCTCTCTGGATCATTTTTCCTTTGATTATGAGGTCCCAAGGACCCTTTTAATTACTTAACTATCCTATTATTTCATGTGTTTTTTTCCTGTCTCTTTCTCTAGTTGGCATGTTGCTGAAGGACACAGACAAGCATGGTTTGCAAAGCATAAATTAGCATTCCATGACAAAGGGCAGCAGTCTTCCTTTTCCAGTCTTCAGCATCTAAGCTAGTGATTCAAGCTTCTGGCTAGCAGGTCTTTTTTTATTCTTAGACAGTCAGCCCAAACTGCAAAGATCCTCATTTCCAGAAGCAGCTTCTGTGAGTCTGTAGAAGAGCCAGACTTCTCAGTTCCATACTCCCGCAGAGGGTGCCGTTTGGACTTGCAGGAAGTTGTCACCGTCCAGTTTCTGCCGCACATTCTATCGCTGGAGGTGGAAAAGGAAAGCAGGATGTTGCTGCCAGCGTTAAGCTCCGCGGGGTCACAGTTTGCGGATGCGAAGAACCTTCCCTCGCAGGCGGCGGGGCCAGCAGAGGGGTCCAGAGCCGAGGATCCGCGATCCCGGGAAGGGGCGGGTCTCTGTGGGCGGTGGGCGGAGCCTGGCGGCGGCCGGGACCACCAATGGGAGCCTCAGTCGGCGGTGGCGGTGCGCGTGACGCAGTGGGGCCGAGAGGTTTGGGGGTGGAGGGCCCGGGCGGCCCGACGCTTTATCTTCTTCAGCTGCTGCGAGGGCGTCGTTGCGGACCTTGGGTACCGGCGAGCTTCCCGGAGCCGACCTTTCCTCCGGCGGCGTCGTGACGGCTTCCCAGGCCTGCCCTCTTTGCAGAGGTTCCCGCGTCCGCGCTGGGGCCCCAGGTAACGGCCGTGCGCCCGCTCCCTTTCTGCCCCCCTAGGTTCATCCTCTAGTCCGAGAGGAGGGGGAGGGAGGTGGCGGCTGCCTGGCCTCGCCCGGGGCTGTCCCGCGGGGGACGCGACCCGCGGCCGGGGGAGGGGTGGCCCCGCGGGTCCCAGGGAGTTGGGAGGGCGGGAAAGTTAGTCAGGCGCCTGCGGTCCTGGAAGCCTTTAAACCGGAGACGCTTGTGTGGCGGTCCCGCAATCTCGTGGCATCTCTCAAGCCAGTAGTAAGAAAGTTAAGAATTAGAAGACATTTGATTCTTTAGAAAAGCCACACCAAGAATGTAGTTAGGATGTCAGCTTCTTCGTGATTTAGGAAAAATGGGGGAGAAGGGAAGGATGGTACTAAAAAGACGTGAAACCTTTAATCAAGCTCGTATTTTTAAAGTATCAGGATGTAGTTAAGTTTTTGTCGTAGTCTTTAACTGTTAATAGCCATGTGCTTTGTGATCTGTATATTTGCAAGTTATTTGTGAGGAATAATTAGATACTTTCTCTGTATTTATGTATGGGTTCGTTTCCTTAGTCACTGTTCAATATTTAAGTGGCCATCCGTGTAAACTACTTTGTTTTTCGGACTACTTGTCTTCTTCCTTGAAGAAGAATTCAGTTTGAAGAATTTCCCTGTGTTCTTTCTGTTTTAGTTTTTAAAGTTAGGCAGAATCACTAGAATGACTAGTTAAGGAGGAAGTCTGTTTTGTCCAGGCAAGAAGAGGTTTTGGAAAGAGCCGATGATGCTCTGAAGAGTAGTCGTTCAGAGATGCACGTGTCTGTCTATTACGTGCTTAGAACCCGCCAGAACTTACACATTCTCTTAGGATAAATACCAAGATAATGAGTGCGCTCTTTGTATCTCCGGGTCATTTGGGTTACTTTTCTCCTGGCTGTCTAGCCTGAAACCTCATGGGCTGTATTCTTATTCCTGGAAAGCTTCAGTCTCTTTCCCGCCTCCTGGCCTTTAGAGGTTTCCTCCAATTCTTATGCTCAGGCCTCTCCTTTCCCCAAACTCTTCTGCTTTTCTCAAAATATCAGCCCCAATACTGTTACCCCTGGAAACCACCTATCCTGGATAAACCCTCTTAAGGCTCCGCAGTCTCCTTAGCAGAGATCTTTGTAGTGAGTTGCATTAGTTAGATGTTTTGTTTCCTGTACTAGTAAATTTCAAGAAGGCTGGCCTAGTCCATCTTTGTCTTAATTATCAGAGTCCAGCCAAGCACTTGGCCCAGTGAAAAGAATGAAAGACTTGAAGAACAGACAAGGGACTTTTGGATGAGAAATAGTGTAGTCCCTTCTTAGCTGTGGTTTTCAGATAAGCTGCCTAAGGTTGGAGATCCAAAAGTATAAGATTTTGATGGAGAGAGACCATATTCACATACCTTTCATTACAGTATATTGTTGTAATTATTGTTTTATTTATTCTCTTACCATGCCTAACTTATAAATTAAGCTTTATTATATGTGTGTAAAAAAACAGCATGTATAGAGTTTGGTACTGTCTGAGGTTCCTGGGGGATCTTGGGGGGGTATCCCCTGTGGATGTGGGGGATCTGCTGTATTAGGAAGAATGCCTTTTCCTTTGGGAGAGAAATTGAATATTAGCCCTAAAAAAGAGCAAAGTCCTATTATTTGCAATTATAAGGGTGGAACTGGAGGACATAGTCTTAAGTAAAATCAGTGAGGCACAGAAATGGGAAAAGTTTTTAACAAAGGCAAGTTATGCTTCATTTGCCAAAAAAGAGGCCTTTGTTTTGGAATTTGCCACATTTATATTAACCATATGCTACTTTATGAAATTTGTTTATGTTCTTCAGTTTTACTAATTAATGACTCAGTTATGCTTCAAGTAAAAGTTGGAGGGTTGTACTGGGGCAAACCTTTGATCTTCAGTCTCTTTCCCAGTTGAGGTATTTCAGTGAGGTAGGACAGACCTTTGGGAGGAAGAGGAAGAAATTTAATGTTTTGCGTTGTAAATTCTGTCCCCAGTTTGTTTTTCTTGTTTTTTTTGTTTTTTGTTTTTTTTTTTGAGACAGAGCCTCAAGCTGTCACCCTGGATAGAGTACTGGGGCATCACTGCTCACAGCAACCTCCAATTCCTGGGCTCAAGCGAGTCTCCTGCCTCCGCCTCCCAAGCAGCTGGGACTGCAGGTGCCCGCCACAATGCCCGGCCATTTTTTGGTTGCAGCCGTCATTATTTGGCGGCCCGGGGCTGGATTCGAACTCGCCAGCTCAGGTGCACGTGGCTGGTGCCTCAGCCGGTTGAGCCACAGGCGCCGAGCCCAGTTTGTTTTTCTTTTTCCTCACTGAACCTAAGGGGAAAGTGACCAAGTTTTTTTTTTTTTTTTACCTGGAGTAGGCACTCGTATTTGTGATAGCCTCTTTTATTTATTTATTTATTAAATCATAGCTGTGTACATTAGTGCAATCATGGGGTACAGTGTGGGGGCTTCATATACAATCTGAAATATTTTCAACCAACTGTTCGACATAACCTTCATGAGATCATCTCATTATGTGAAAACATTTGTGTTCTGCATTTAGTAGGTTTCACCTGTCCCTTCTAAGATGCACCATCCATTTTGTGATAGGCTCTTTTGAAAGCTCTATTGATGGAAACACAGGCTGGCTGAAGTTGACACTTCTTTCCGACATAGTTCATTTGTTTCTCAAACTACTTTTTGTTTTGCTTTCTTGAGATCCTTATCACACTGAACATTACACAATTGCAGGTACAGATTAGATTCTTTTAAAAAGTTCTTCATTAATGCAATCATGGGGTACAATGTGCAGGTTTTATATACAATTTGAAATATTTTTATCTAACTGGTTAACATAGCCTTCATGGCATTTTCTTAGTTATTGTGTTCAGACATTTATATTCTGCGTTTAGTAAGTTTTACCTGTACCTTTCTAAGATGCACTGTATTAATGTATACAGGTATGATTTAATAAAAAGAAAAAAAGTTCTTCAGTGTATTTTTTTAAACAGCTACCTAGTCAGCTTTAGGTCACCTAGAGGGGAAATATTTCTGTTGCCACTTATTGGCTATGTAGCTTTGAACAAATCTTAGCATTTCTGAATCTCCTGCATCTTTAAAAATGGAAACATTGAATGAGGTGTGGGGTACACCTACCACACCCAGCTTTGTAAATGTTACTGGCTGTGTAAACAGTAGTGGTGCCTTCACAGCTAGAGCTTTTGAGAGACTAGTCTTATGATCAGTTTTCACTTCCTTAACTCATGTTGCAATCTAACTCCAGTTTATTTCTTTGTCCTTCTTCCTGAAACTAACTGTACATGTGGCAAAGTAGGTTGTAGCTACAAATTGTGAAATTCTCATGTCCCACCCTCCCTCTTTTCCTCCATTTTTATCCTACTTGAACTTTCCATGTTAATAACCATAGATTACTTCTTCATGAACCCTCTAATTTGATTTCCAAGCTCGCTTGTTCCTGGTTCTTCTCTAATCTCTTTTAGGCCCAAGCTTTTTTTTTTTTTTTTACTGTTCTATAAATGCTCCCCTTTTCCTTCTAAATTTACATTCTTTGGGAGCACAGATTATTATAGTCATCTTTGGGTCTCTAGGGCCTGACATTTAGTAGATCTCAATGAAATGTTTACTTTAATGAATCTATCACCAAAGTTTGTTCTTTTTCATATGCTCTTCATAAGAGTATTACCTTCCTCCTGTTGTGTTTTTTTTTTTTTTTTTTTTGAGACAGTCTCAAGCTGTCACCTTGGGTTGAGTACCATGGCATCACAGCTTACAGGAACCTCTAACTCTCGGGCTTAAGCGATTCTCTTGCCTCAGCCCCCTAAGTAGCTGGAACTACAGATACCCCCCATAAGGGCTAGCTATTTTTTTGTTGCAGTTGTCATTGTTTAGCAGGCCTGGGCCAGGCTCCCGAACCTGCCAGCCTCAGTGCACATGGCTGGTGCCTTAACCACCATGCTATAAGTGCCGAGCATTTTTTTTTTTTTTTTTTTTTGAGACAGTCTCACTCTGTTGCCCTTTGTAGAGTGCTATGATGTCACAGCTCACAGCAACGTCAAACTCTTTGGCTTAAGCGATTTTGTTGCCTATGTTTCTGCTTTTGATAGTGACAGCTGGGACTACAAGGTGCTGGCACAATGCCCAGCTCCTCTCCTATTGTGTTTTTATGCCTAGCAAAGTTTGATTCCTTCTTTAAACGCTGGCTCTAATTTTACTTCCTTCCTGAAGACTTGTCTCTAAGTCAGTGGTTCTCAACCTTCCTAATGCCACAACTCTTTAATATGGTTCCTGTGAATTGCGACCCACAGGTTGAGAACTACTACCCTTAAGTGATTAATAGTGCCTTTTTTTTTTGAGACAGAGCCTCAAGCTGTCATTCTGGATAGAGCACTGTGACATCACAGCTCACAGCAACTTCCAATTCCTGGGCTCAAGTGAGTCTCTTGCCTTCACCTTCCAAGTAACTGGGACTACAGGCGTCCACCACAACACCCGGCCATTTTTTGGTTGCAGCTGTCATTGTTGTTTGGCAGGCCAGGCTGGATTCAAACCCGCCAGCTCAGGTGTACATAGCTGGCGCCTTAGCCTGCTGAGCCACAGGCGCTGAGCCAATTAATAATGCCTTTTCAACACATTTTTTTGGTGTGTGTGAAGAATAGCAGCATAGAGGTCTGTTACACATTTATTTAACATTGTAGAGTGAGGTGCTTAATATGCATGAATTTTTAGATAATGCCCCATGCTTTAAGTGTCAGAATTTAAAGTAATTTTAGTACAAATACATTTTTCTTTCTTTTTTTTTTTTTTTGAGACAGAGCCTCAAGCTGTCACCCTGGATAGAGTGCTGTGGCATCACAGCTCACAGCAACCTCCAATTCCTGGGCTCAAGCGAGTCTCCTGCCTCTGCCTCCCAAGTAGCTGGGA
>CAUYON010062597.1:0-11247 GCA_963573935.1 Arctocebus calabarensis | reverse complement strand
ATCTACTGATTTCATTCAAAAGTATACTTAAAAACAATGTTGTAAAATGAGCCCATGTATGTACAGTACAGTACAATCATATATGTGTGTGTTTTCTGAAACATTATTGATAACAGAATCTTAAGAAATTGCAGCTTTCTTGCATGTTCATATATTTTTGTTGGTGGTATTCTTTTCAACCTAAGCATGAACTCTCATTAGAAGCTGTAAAATACATCCTAATCACCATGATCAAAAACCACTGTCCACTGACCAGGTCAAGACTCCGTGGGGAGACATCAGCAGAGCTCCACAATATATTCCCTGCGTCATCTTTCATTACATAATTAAAACAACCTTTCTCTTCAAAGGTCCTGACTTATTTACCATGTGTGTTGTGATTCCCGTCCTGACAATGCCACTGCCTCGCCTTTTAGGGACCCTCCCCACTCCATGGAACCTTCCATCTGCTTTTCTGTGATTGCCTCTTCTCTGAGTCAAATACATGCCAAGTCTGAGACATCAGATTCTTCTGACAGCTTTAACACCTTCCAAAGCACAGAGAGCAAATTCAGAGTATTAACAATTGCTGCAAAATTGATCTGACATATGCACTAAAACCAGTTTTAAAATGCACGACTGTGGATTTGGATTTCTTTCTTCATTGTAGCTTTTTAAAATCCTTTAGTTTCTACTGTTTGTCTTCTAAATTTAAAAAGGTAAAAAAAAAAAAAACAGGATTGCCACAGACTGGTGGACTGGGTAAAATACATCCCACCACCCTGAGCAGAGGGGTCACCAAGTCTCTTTACAACAAAGACTTACATGTTACCACATGGAGTGACGGTTACAACCCTTTATCTCTCTGGATATTTGACTGTTTGCCCAGACAATAGGTGTGCTTTTAGAATTAGTAGGACAGAGTACCTAATTTATTGCCATTTATGTTAATATATTAATCTGTTGTATGATTTAATTGTAAACCTGTGTTTATCAGTAATTAACTCAGCATAATTAGTAAGTTTACCTCAAAAAGAGATTCTTTTTGAGAAAAAATAATGAGAAATAATGCAAGCAAAATATGTAACTAAAATTCTCTAATAGCCACATTTAAAAAAATCAAACACAGGTAAGTTAATTTTAATATTATTTAACCCACTACATACAAACTAATATTAATTCAACATATTGTAACATAAAGAATTATAAGGGAGGTATCCATTTCAAGCTAAATCTAAATTTAGTGTGTATTTCATACTAATGTACATTTCAAATTAGATGCTAATATTTCATTGGAAAGGCTTCGTTTGTATTTAGATTCTGTAATATTTACAGTTGAAAGTTAGGTTCAGTAACAAGTGTACTTTATCTTTCAATACTGAATTAAACATCAGTTTTCAAATCTAAGTTTAAATTAATCACAGTTTAACAGTTTGTCCTCCAGTCTCAGTAGCCACATTTCAATTTCTCAAAATAATGGACAGCTACACATCTTATCCCCTGAAAGAAGAATGAGGTAGTCTGCACAATCAGCTTTCTTTTGTGGAGTTGGGTGGCTAATCTATTTTCCTGGAATGAAATGTTAAGCCTTTCTTTTACAGTTATTTTTGTTTTTGTGTGAATAACAGCACAGTGGCTGAAACCTCCTTTTCCCTGGTGCTCTGTAAGGTCACAGAGGTAACCAATGACTTCTCTGATGACTGTTCTTTATTTCTGCAGGGCATTTGCATTCTCCCATTTTTGCTTTCTTTTTCCAGCTCACATAGATAGTAATAAACATATGTTCTACTTCTAAAATGACATCTGCATACCAGAAGAAACAAACCTGTATGTGTGTGTAGTCATGAACACACTCTTGCTTGTTAAAATCAGATTGAGCCGTGTGTTGTGGTGCGCACCTATAGTTCCAGATACTCAGGAGGCTGACCCAGAAGGATCATTGAGCCCAGGAGTCCAAGGGTAGCCTTGGCAACATAGTGAGACTTTCTGTCTCTAAAAAAAGTGAATAAAATTTAAAAACGTCATTGGAGATTAGATGTGGTGTTCGTTTTTCCATTGTATTTGTACCCTGTTAGTATTTCGAAATTTAAAAAGTCTATTTGACAAGTTAAAAATATTATTAGAGATCTACCTTTCTTTGGGGTTACACTATGCTTTATATAAATCCGACCATCATTGTGAAGTCATGGTTTGATTCCAATTAACCTAACGTATCTCTAGTATTACTATTATTTCTCACTCTTCCATTTGGCCAATGGAAGTTCTCCTCAGTAGACTTATTTGCTTTTTAAGGACTCTCACTAATTCTTCTGTAAACATCCTTGGATATTCTTTGTTTGCCTAATGTTTCTTCCAGCCTCCAAATGTGGAATTAACCACCCTCTAAGGAATTTGAGTTTATTTTAGTGGAAAATATTATCAAACGTCAAAATCGTGCACTCTAGGCATGACTGATAAAGTGGTAGTGGGTAAAACTGCGGTAACTGAGGAGGCAATGCCACTCGCCTCTCCAGGACAGAACTGAAAGTGGTCCTGCTGTGCTTTTCTTTTTCTCCTAACATGAAATTCCATTGGTCATTGGAACTTTCTGCTACACATAAACATCCTTTACATAAGGTGACTGCACATGAGCTCTCTCTCTCGTGTTCACATTCAGATCACCAGGCCCAAAGGGGATCAGAAACCCCACAAAGACCTTCCACCAAAGAAACAGAAGGCTCTGCTCCTACCTGGTGACTGGAGTTCCTGCTCCAGTCAAAGGGTTGAGCCAACGCTGGCAAACTGGTCAAATTTTACCCAAGGACATGGGAAAAGCAACAGGGTAATGGCATCTGCAGAAGAGTCTGCCTCACTGTGATGTCCCCTGGGCTTCAATCACATGTGCTTAATCACTCTCGGGAATACAGGAGCCCTGGGGAGGGAGTGACTGCTGGGAAAGATGAAGGGCCCTAGAGAATTTCTCCAGACATCTAGAACTAATGGAATAATTTCATCATTGCTTTATCTCAATTTATCATCACAGCATTTAAGGATCTTATGCCTTTGGGGATTGTTTGGAGAAACAAAAGAAATCAGACATTCAGGCCAAAGTTGATCCCTAACAGGATATACTGCCCAATTATCATCAAATATGTGATAAGCTTAATAAGCTTTCTGTTTAATATTAAAATAAGTATTTTTAAACATATTCTTTTGAATTTTTAATAATAATAATGTTCTGTTTATTCTCTAAGTTATAAGAAATACTTCAATATATCCATCTGTGCATGAGATTCTGAGAAAAAGAATAGCACAGAGCATTCTGATAGTCAGAAAAGACCACTCAACTTTGGTGATGTGATATCCATAACACTTAGGGAAAATCACCGGGAACTCAGAACACCTGCTGCACAACATCTTCTTTAGTTACTAATACTGCATCGTGTGTTTTAATGTGTTAAGAAGGCAGTCCTCAGGTTATGCATTCTTACCACAATAAAAACATTTGTCATTTTAACTGTCATATTAGTTGCTATGGAACAGAAAGACTATAAACTTTGCCGTTAGGAGGACTTAGATTTGTAATCCTCCCTTTTCCACTATCTCATGTAAAAGTCCCCGTTTACAACAACCCAGATCTTCTCCCATGATTTCTTCACACCATCCGTGATAGTCTCACTTACTTTGCCACTGAAATTCATCCCAATTCTGACTCAGAAAACTACATGTCTGCACACTTGAGAATATTATCATAATTCCAAATAGCTGGTTCAAAACAATTACCTAAAGCCTGCAAACAAGGGATGAAAAACTGCTAAGGGCCCTTTTAGTGTCATCCTGAAGCCGCATCTGACATGCCACATGGACTTATCTAAGAATCCGGGACAAGCAAGTTCATAAGACAAAGTAGACTGGTGGTTGCCAAGGGGTGGGGAGTGGTAGTGCTGGAGGAAAGAAGAAATGGGGATTTGATATTTAGTGACGGCAGAGTTTCACTTTGGTAATATAAGAAAGTTTGGGGGATGGATAGTAGTGATGGTTATAAACAAGAATATGAATGTACTAATGCCACTAACTAGTTCACTTTAAAATGGTTAAGAAGATACATCTTATGTGTATTTGCCACAGTAAAAATTGGTGGGGAAAACCCCTAAGACAAGGATCAGCAAAATCTTGCTATAAATGGTCACATGGTAAATATTTATTTATTTGTTTTTACTTAATTTTTATTAAATCATAACTGTATATATTTATGGGGTACAATATGATGATTTGATACACAATGTGAAATGCTTAAGTCAAACTAATCAACATAACTATCAGTTCACTTACTTATTTTTGTGGTGAGACATTTAAAATATACTCTTAGTTTTGAGATGTACCCTTGCATTGTGCACATTAGGTGAGATCCCACCAAATAATCTCCCTTCACTCACCCTCCACACTCCACCCTCCCCTCCCCTCCCTTCTTCCACCCCTCCCTTCTTTATGGACTATCTTTATGTTATATCATTTGCATGAATATCTAAGTGATTATATATTGGTTTCATAATAGTATTGACTATATTGGATACTTTTTTCCCATTCTTGAGATACTTTACTAAGAAGAATATGTTCTAGCTCCCACCAGCTAAACATGAAAAAGATGTAAACTCTCCCTCTTTTTTTTTTTGATGGTGATATAATTTTATTTATTGATATAAAAATAATCATCATACTTTTGTGATATGAAATATTAAGTTACAAATAATAAGTACAGCACAATTCCATTGTTGTGCTTATATATTTTAATTGCTAAGAAGGAATATATGTGGACAAAGAACCTTAGAAAAATATAAAGCAAAATGTTACATGGATCTCTGGTTAGTGGTACTACAGATCTATTTTTCAGTGCATCTGTGTTTTCAAATTAGATTGCATTAAACTTAGATTACTTGAACAGTTTTTAAGTGTTAGGAACTGGTGGGATAGAGCCAGTAGTTTTGTTTTTTTTTTCCCCTTTTATTAAGTCATATACACATAGATCATGAATACATTTATGCATTTGTGGGGCACAATGTGTTGAGTTTTTATACAATTTGGAGTACTTACATCAAACTAATTAATATAGCTTTCACCTCATTTACTTAATCATTGTTAAGACATTTATGTTCTATACTTCATAGATTTGACTTATACCTTTGTAATATGCTCCATAAGCGTAGTCCCATCATTTACCCTCCTCTATCAAACCTCCCCCCTATTCTCTCTTCCCCCTTAACTTATTTCCTTCATCCTAGGCCAAAAATCATTTTGTAACAAAGATAATTGCACCAGACTGTTCATTGCAGCTCAATTCATAATTGCCAAGTCATGAAAGAAGCCCAAGTGCCCATCCACTCATGAGTGGATTAATAAATTGTGGCATATGTATACCATGGAATACTATGCAGCATTAAAGAAAGATGGAGAGCCCCAAACCCACCCTGCCAGAGCTGCACTGAGCACCCCACTCTGCTGCTGGAGCTATGCACCTCACTCTCCCGAGACTGGTGCTACAGCCACCTCCCTGGCCATGGGAGCCACCTGTGAGCTGTGCAGGGACACCTCCCACAAAGATTCAGCAATAGTAGAGCCATCCTGCTGGGGTCTAATCTTGGAGAGACACCTTCCCAACTCTGAGAACTGCCAGAAGGAGCCAGACCGCACCATATAGGGAAACCAGTGTTGTAGAGCAGTTGGGGCAAAGGCACTGTGGCGGAGGGAGAAAATCATTTGCTGACTTATCCTTAGGTTCAGACTGAGCTTAGGTGGAACACCCCTCAGTGGCCATTGAGTACCCGAGACAGGCAGGCCTGACCTCCCCCAGCCAGCAGGTGGCAGAGGGTGGTGGGTGAGCCAAAGGGGTATTGACTTTCCTTTGACTCTCGCAGGTGCAAAGCCCTGGCATATCTGGGTATTGGAGGGAGCAGGACAACAACCCCGTGGGGTTACCTGTGACTGGGGCATGAAAGAGGTGGGGAAAGAGATACCAGCCCCCTGGTCCAACTCTGCTACTGGGCAGGCCTTTCTGATTCCACAGAGCACCAGAGCAAGCCACATTTGAGCAGCCAGTAGACCTCTGCTATCTAGCTGATGGAGACCTTTTGACTTCTCCCACTTAAGAGATGGTACTGACTGGGTCAATTGGTTTGGAACTCCTAACCTGGGCCAATCACTCGAGGACCCCCTTGGGAGGTACCCTGGTTGTGTGGCAATGGGAAGGATTTATTTTCCTCTTCCAGTTGTTGACAGTGGGTGGCAGGGTATCTTATTTGCTTGTATTTCTCCACAGTTGAGACTTCAATCCAGAGTCACTGATCCACAAGGATTGGTCAAAGACCAGCTGAGTACAAGACAGAGACACCTAATCCCACCACACCAAGCAGGTCCCCAGATCCTCAGACTGTAATACTGTATAGCTCCTTTGCAAAGCTGTAGGAGAAAAAGCTACAGTCACCAGTCCCAGATCCTTGGCAAAGGGCCAGTTAGCCACAACTCCAGGAGCCCCCAATCCAATTTCACCTTACCTGTCCATCTAGCCAGATGGTGAAAAATAATCATGGGGCAGAATCAGTGGAAAATCTCTTGCAACATGAATAATCAGAGTAGATCAACTCCTCCAAGAAATGAAAAAACAGACATACCAGATGATCCTATGCATAAAAAAAAATGGCTGAGATGTCAGAAATCAAGTTTAGAATTTGGATGGCAAATAAGATCAAAAGAATAGAAGCAAAGATGGAATTAGAATTTCAAGGAGTAATTCAAAGTTGTCTCAAGAATTCAATGAATTCAAAAACAAAATCACCAAAGACTTTGACACATTGAGGCAAGAACTTGCAGCCCTCAAAGATCTGAGAAATACAGTAGAATCCCTCAGTAACAGAATGGAGCAGGCAGAAGAAAGGATCTCTGACACTGAAGACAAAGCTTTTGAACATTCCCAAATGCTTAAAGAGGAAGAGAAGTAGAAAGCAAAAATGGACCATTCTCTGAGAGAATTGTTGGACCACTCCAAAAGAGCTAACATTTGCCTTATAAGAATTACTGAAGAAGAGGTTGTTTCAAAAGGCCCAGATACTCTACTCCAAGCGATAATAGAGGAGAACTTCCCAAACATGGCAAGAGGTTCTGAAATCCAGATAGCAGACAGTTTCAGAACCCCAGCATGATTCAATCCAAATAAAACTTCTCCCAGACATATTACAATTAACTTCACCAAAGTTAATATGAAGGAGAAAATTCTGAAAGCAGCCAGATGTAAGCAAACCATAACCTACAAAGGAAAGAATATTAGAATGACTGCCGATCTCTCTGCTGAAATTTTGCAAGCTAGAGGAGTATGGTCATCGACCCATAACCACCTAAAACAAAATAACTTTCAAACCAGGATCCTGTATCCAGCTAAACTAAGTTTCATATATGATTGAGAAATTAAGTACTCTAATGACATTCACATTTTGAAGAAATTTTCCATAACTAAATCAGTTCTTCAGGATATTCTCAGACCCATCCTCCACAATGACAAGCACAATTATCTACCACCAAAGTAAACTCACTCAGAAACTTGTGATCAAACTCCAACTTCCACAGTGGTGAAAAGGTTAAAAATGTCCACTGTACTTTTGAAAAACTCGACACACAAAATACTATAAGGCTTATCAATACTCTCAATTAACGTGAATGGCTTAAATTGCCCTCAAAATAGGCACAGGTTGGCTGACTGGATACAAAACTCAAGCCAGATATCTGCTGAATTCAAGGATTTCATCTTACCATAAAAGATAAATATGACTTAGGGTGAAGGGATGGTCATCTACATTTCAGGCAAATGAAAATCAGAAAAAGTAGGTGTTGCAATTTTATTCACAGATACAATAGGCTTTAAACCAACAAAAGTAGACTGTGCCTGGAGGGAGGAGGCGGTGGCAGCAGTGGCCAGTAATGCCTGGGAAACTCCTCTGGGGGGACATTAGGGAGCTGGAAGCACCCTTGGAGGAGTCCGAGAGCCAGAGGAAGGAGAGTCAAAAAAGCTCTATGGATACTGGAATTTCAGATAAGGGATTGTGGACCTGTACTTCCCTTATAGGGAAGATTATGAAGATTTAAACAAGATAAGATGAAAACACATTACACAATGCTGAAGGAAGTCAAGACACCATTATGACTCAGATGAGAAATCAGAAACAAGAGAAAATGGTGTTGTGAATGAGTTGGATGCTCCCAAGTCCAAAAAAGCTAAAATGAAAGAGAAGCTAAATGGAGATGCTGAAGGATTTAATAGACTTTCAGATGAATTCTCTAAATCTCATAAGTCAACAAGAAAAGATCTACCAAATGGAGATATTGATGAATATGAAAAAAAATCAAAACAAGTATCATCCTTAGATAGTTCTACTCATAAATCAAATGACAATAAACTGGAGGAGACACTAACACATGAACAGAAAGGAGCCTTCTCAAATTTTCCTATTTCTGAGGAAACTATAAAGCTTCTGAAAGGTCAGGGGTAGCATATCTCTTTCCTATTCAAGTTAAGACCTTTGGTCCTGTATATGAAGGAAAAGATTTAATAGCTCAAGCATGGACAGGAACAGGAAAGACATTCTCCTTTGCCATCCCCTTGGTTGAAAGACTCCAAAGAAATCAAGAAACAATTTTTAAAAGCCGCTCACCAAAGGTACTTGTTTTAGCTCCAACAAAGGAACTGGCAAACCAAGTAGCCAAAGACTTCAAAGATATAACTAGGAAGCTCAGTGTGGCATGTTTTTATGGTGGAACATCATATCAAAGCCAAAATTCTGAAGACAATCCTCAGACTTTACTGTTTTCTGCAACTTGCCCACAGTGGGTATACAAAGTTGCAAAAAAATACATGAAATCCAGATACGAACCAGTTGCCCTTGTTGGAAAAATGACTCAAAAGGCTGCAACTACTGTGGAACATTTGGCCATCCAGTGTCATTGGTCTCAGAAGCCAACAGTTATTGGAGATGTCCTTCAAGTCTACAGTGGGTCTGAAGGGAAGGCTATTATCTTCTGTGAGACCAAGAAGAATGTAACTGAAATGGTCATGAATCCACACATAAAATAGAATGCCAGGGTTTACATGGATATGTTGCACAATCACAAAGAGAAATTACGCTAAAAGGCTTCAGAGAAGGTAGTTTTAAAGTTTTGGTGGCAACCAATGTGGCTGCCTGTGGTTTGGACATTCCTGATTCAAAGTTCTCCTCCTCAGGATGTTGAGTCCTATATCCACTGCTCTGGATGCACAGGTAGAGCTGGCCGGACAGGGATTAGTATATGTTTTATCAACCAAGAGAAAGAGGTCAACTAAGATATGTGGAATAAAAAGTAGGAATTACTTTTAAACGTGTAGGTGTTCCTTCTACAATGGATTTAGTTAAGTCTAAAAGCCTGGATGCCATCAGGGGCCTGGCTTCAGTTTCTTATACTGCTGTTGATTTTTTTCCAACCATCAGCTCAGAGACCTGTAGAAGAGAAGGGGGCAGTGGATGCATTGGCTGCAGCATTAGCCCACATTTCTGGTGCATCAAACTTTGAACCATGATCTTTAATCACCTCTGATAAGGGGTTTGTGACCATGACTTTGGAAAGCCTAGAGGAAATACAGGATGTCAGCTGTGCTTGGAAAGAACTTAACAGAAAGCTGAGTACTAATGCTGTGTCCCAGATTACCAGAATGTGCCTCCTAAAAGGAAATATGGGTGTTTGCTTTGAAGTTCCTATGGCTGAGTCAGAAAGGTTACAGGCAGAGTGGCATGATTCAGATTGGATACTCTCAGTGCCAGCCAAACTACCTGAAATTGAAGAATATTATGATGGAAACACATCTTCTAATTCCAGACAGAGGAGTGGCTGGTCAAGTGGCCAGTCAGGCAGGTCAGGTCGATCAGGTGGTCTATCTGGTGGCCGGTCTGGTAGCCAGAGTCAACAGGGGAGTCACTTAGGAAGTCGACAAAATGATAGAAGACGAAGTGGGAACAGAAATTGATCAAGAAGCGGGGGTCACAAATGGAGTTTTGATTGAGTATTGGATAGTTAATCTACCAGTATGAGCTTGCCTATTTCTGCTTAATCATGTACATTATCCACCAAAAATTAAGTCATCATAGTTGAGGTATGTGTATGCTATTTGTAAAGAAGTTGGTCGTATTTTTTTAAAAAGTATTTCACAAGAATGGTTATAAACAAATCTACTTATCCAGTGATACCTTTGAATAAAAAAACCTCCTTTTATTATCTCTTTTCAAAAAACAAAACAACAAAAGTAAAGAAAGATGAGGATGGTCACTTCATATTTGTTAAGGGCAACATGATGAGATTTCATTTATTAACATTTATGAGCTTACCCCAAATGCACCTCAATTTAAAAGAGAGACTCTAACAGGCACAAGTTACTTGATTTCCTCCAGCACCATAATAGTCAGGGATTTGAACATTCCTTTGACAGTGTTGGATAGATCCTCCAATAAGAAGCTAAGCAAAGAGATCCTTAAACTTAACCACTCGACAATTGGATTTAACAGAAATCTACAGAACATTTCATCCTAACAAGACTGAATACACATTCTTCTCATTGGCCCATGGAACATCCTCCAAAATTAATCACATCTTAGGTCACAAGTCTAACCTCAGCAAATTTAAAAGAACAGAAATTATTCCTTGTATTTTCTTGGACCATCATGGAAAAAAAGTTGACCTAAGTAACAACAGGAATCTGTTTACTCATTCAAAATCATGGAAACTAAATAACCTCGTGCTGAATGATAGCTAGGTGAAAGATGAGATAAAGAAGGAAATTACTAAATTTTAGGAACAAAATGATAATGAACACACAAATTACCAGACCCTCTGGGATACCACAAATGCAGTCTGAAGAGGGAAATTTATAATGTACCAAGCCTTCCTCAAGAGAATGGAAAGAGAGAAAGTCAACAGTGTAATGGGACATTTCAATCAACTAACAAAGGAAGAACATTCCAACCCCAAACCCAGCAGAAGAAAAGAAATAACCAAAATTAGACCAGAGTTAAATGAAATTTAAAACAAAACAATTATACAACAAATCAATCAATCAAAAAGTTGTTTTTTTGAAAAAGTCAATAAAATAGATAAATCTTTGGCTAACCTAACTAGAAAAAAAAGATTAAAATCTATAATTTCATCAATAAGAAATGGCAAAGATGAAATAACAACAGACTCCTCAGAAATTCAAAAAAATCCTTAATATATATTACAAGA
>CAUYON010062594.1:0-12698 GCA_963573935.1 Arctocebus calabarensis | reverse complement strand
TCACTTTATCACCCTGGGTAGAGTGCCGTGGCGTCACACTGCTCACAGCAACCTCCAGCTCTTGGGCTTAAGTGATTCTCTTGCCTCAGCCTCCCTAGTAGCTGGGACTACAGGCGCCCGCCACAGTGCCCGGCTATTTTTTTTTTTTTTTTTGCAGTTCGGCCGAGGCCGGGCTTGAACCCGCCACCTTCGGTATATGGGGCCGGCGCCCTGCTCGCTGAGCCACAGGAGCCGCCCAAAATAGGGCATTGTTAATGATTATAGGACAAGATGCAAAACCAGGATGGTCCTTGGCCAATATGGATCACCATGGTCACCATGAGCCAGGTGACAGTGCTGGATCCTTGTTTATCCCTGGACACAGGCTCTTTCACGTTCTCTGTATCCCACCGCAACTGCTTCAAAGACTTCCCTGCTTCTGGTTCCCAGCTATACCTGGCACAGTGGCACCAGCAGCAGAGATGGCAAGAGGGTGAAGCAGGGCATTTACCCAGCCACTCTCCAGGGCTCTCTATCCAGGGCTCCTGTCCAGTGGTCTCTGCCTAGAGACCTCTCTCCTGTCCCTCTGTCCAGAGCCAACCTCTCCCCTATCCCTCTGCCCACAGTCAACTCCACTTATGGTGACTGTTCCTTCATGGCCGGGGTGGTGAGGAACTCTGAAATTATTATCCCTAGTCAGTTCTCCAAGTCCAGACCATATCCTTGTAAAAAGTCCCTTTCCTTGCCTTCCTATTTGAGTGCCATTTCTGTCCTAACTGATAGTGAATAAAGTCAAATTTTATTATTATATCTCTACTAAGAAAATAACCCCTCATCCCTCACCCACTGACTGAGCGTGGCTGTGCCAGGCACTGGGCACTCCCTGCATTACCTGCTGAGTCCCAGGGCTGCGGCCATTCTGGTTCTTGCCCTGAAGGTTTAGAGCTTTCACAGCTGCCTGCATTTTCTGGGAATAACTCAGGAAGGCACCTTTTCTAAGCAGGGTGCCAGAATGCTTGCTTTGCCATTTTTTGATGGCTCTGATGTGGCGGACAGCTTTTTGGGGATCTGCTCTGGATAAAACTTCATGGAGATGCTTCGATTTCATTATCACCTAAACAAACCAACAAACCACACAGATGAGAGGAATGAGACTGGGCCCATGACAGAAGAGCCACATTGCACAAATTCACAGGCTCCAGGTGGTTTGTGCAGAGCTATCGTGACAGGGCTGAGTAGCTATGGCTAATTAAGGTTGTCACTTTCTGCAAACTAGACTTGGGAGCCCATGGTCTCAGGAGCTGATGAGGGATCACAGGAAAGGGCCTGGCATATTTGGAGCCCCTCCAGGAATATGAGGGAGCTCTGAGAGAAAGGAAGAGGGGAAGAACAAAGGCCGAAGGACAGGCACAGGATAGAAAGGACCCAGCACTTGGAGAGTGGCCCTTAGTTCTGTTAATAGTTCAGTGACCTTGGACAGGTCACATCAGTTTCAACTGCCCCATCTGCAAAATAGGGTGCCTGCTTGGTCAATGGTGATGGTCATGACTGTGTGGTAAGGCGTGGAATGAGAATCACCAGCTTGTGCCAGATGGGGCTAGGTTCAAACTCTGGCTCTGCCACTCCCTGGTTGGCTACTTAAGCTCTGACAGTTGTCTCCGCAGTAATTTATGTGGAGGAATGCTTGGTTTCCCAAGCTGGAGTAGAGAGGAGACCACAGTATTCCAAGTGTGCTCTAGTTCAGTGCCCAGCATGTGGTAAATGCCCTCCAGCCACCTCATGTGATGCAAGACCACAGAGGGCACTGACCGTGCTTTATAAACCTTTCCTACTTCCCAGTGGCTTCTTGGACTTGACAGCCAAGCTCAGGGTACTTGGATTCTCTAGCCTGGAGGCGGGAGGTTCACCGCACAACCCTCTGGCTCTAGGGCTCTGGCACACTACCTCATAGTTGCTGGCCAGGAAGGGGAACTGCTTGGGTTGCAGGAACTGGGTCTTGGGGATGTCCAGGCCATCCTCCCCATACAGGAACTGCACCACGCTGCCATCGCTATCCCGGACAGTCAGATCATACTGCACGACCAGCCCCTCCAGGTGCTTGATGATGCACCTGCAAGGAACTCACGAGGTCAGCCCCTGCCAGGCTTGCCTCCTCCCAGGGCAGCCTCTGATAGGGGCTGGAGGCTGGGAATAGGGGAGGGAAGGAAAGGGACAGCTACTCTATAGCCAAGTAAGACTCTAAAACAGCCTATAGCCCATGCCTTAGGATCTGGGCTACAATACCTCTCAGCTGCAGGGACCATACTGCCTGATGTTCTCAAGGAGGAGGCTGAGCCTGTGTCACCAAGAGGCTTGGGTGCCACCATTAGACCCAGGCTCCCTTCTAGCCCCAGCTGCTGGGTCTATTGCTTGCCCCCTTCCCTCTCTTGCAACACAGAGCCCAAGGGACCAGGATCCTTAGAGCCACGAAGTAGGCAAAGCAGGGGTGTTGTCAAGGATTCTAGGATGCTATCAGTGACTGCCAAAGACACTAAGGGTATTAGGAATTAAATGCTGATGTGCCATTCTGCACTTGGTAGCCTTTTTCCTCAGTCCTCCCAAGTGGTTGGCTGCCTTCCTCAACCTCTTTTGCTCTCTGCCCTGATACTACCATTTCTTTATCCCTCTGACCATTTCCTTATCCCTCTGGCCATTCTGTCTCAGTTGCTCCTCCTGTCAACCTAAGAGGGAGTTTCCTGGGAGTCATTGTCCCTGTCCCTTTTTCTTCCTAAACTGTGAGGACAGAACTCAGTGTTAGTCACCACTGTTCCGAGAAGCTAAGACTCTCAGGGAGCAGGACGAGCTCACCACTGCCTGAAAACTTTTCCTGCACCCACAGTTCCCCCCAGAGAATGGCAGACCCTGAGAATGCAGGGGCCCTTTATATGAACCTCTGAGTTCAAGCTCTACCAATCCTATAGAAGGGGAAAAATAGCTATTGTTTTCTATCTCAGACTATCCATGGAAACTTTTTTTTCAACAATCATGGAAAATTTTTAAAAATTGTTTTCTTTTTGAGACAGAGTCTCATTTTGTCACCCTCTGGTAGAGTGCCGTAGTGTCACAGCTCACAGCAACCTCAATCTCTTGGGCTCAAGAGATTCTCCTACCTTAGCTTCCCAAGTAGCTAGGACTACAGGTGCGCCTGCCACAATGCCCAGCTATTTTTAGAGAGGATGTCTTGCTCTGGCTCCGGCTAATCTTGAACTTGTAAGCTCTGACAATTTACCTGCCTTGGCCTACCAGAGTGCTGAGATTATAGGCATGAGCCACCACGCCTAGCCTTAAAAAGTTTTTTTCATCTAAGGAATCCTAAGTGAATTATCAAGGACGACATGGAAGATAACAGAGGTGAAGGGCCCTGGGACACCAATCCCCATCTAAAGGGTATACAAGAGGTGCTTTTACCTTTGGAGATAGCCAGAGCGGCTGGTTTTTACAGCGGTGTCAACTAGGCCCTCTCGCCCTGCCATGCAGTGAAAGAAGAACTCCTGTGGAGAAAAGGATTTAGGTCCCAAAGATAGCAGTGAGGGTGGTAATTCTTACTGAAGAGGCTTAAGCCAGGATCTCCAGCAGTCTTGTGTAACCAGAGGGAAACATTTCCTCCCTTTATCTCCTAGGACCTTGGCTTTGGTGGCTCCAATGGCCTCCAGTGTCTTCTTCCCTCCTTCTCTTATCTTACCTTACCTAAGAGCTGGGGGTGAGGGGGTAAGTGGATCAGAAGTAACAGCTCCTAGTTTTTTATTTTTATTTTTTTGAGACAGAGCCTCAAGCTGTCACCCTGGGTAGAGTGCTGTGGCATCACAGCTCACAGCAACCTCCTACTCCTGGGCTCAAGCGATTCTCCTGCCTCAGCCTCCCAAGTAGCTGGGACTACAGGTACCCGCCACAATGCCCGGCCATTTTTTGGTTGTAGCCGTCATTGTTGTTTGGTGGGCCAGGGCTGGATTTGAACCCGCCAGCTCAGGTGTACGTGGCTGGCGCCTTAGCCTATTGAGCCACAGGCGCTAAGCCGAGAAGTAACATTATAGCATTATGCCCCATGTCTCATTTTCTAAATAAAAATGGCACTTATACTTTACCACTGTTTGGTTCAGCCTGCATGTCTGAATTTTGCTTCCAACTGTGTATATAGGGGTACAGGGTATTTTCCAAACTTTTAAAATTACAATCCACAGTAAGAAATATTATAAATACAATAGCAGTCAGCAAAGACCTCTCTCTTTCTCTCTATATGTGCATATACAATATAAAGGCAGCTAACTCAAACTAAACCTTATGGTACTATCTAATCCCTTACTAAGGGTAATAACCTCCAATGATTTTTTTATTGCCCTATGTATTCTGTTTCAGTACATAAAGAAATGCTTGTCACTACCAGACTTCTTCAAGTGCTGATTTCGTGATCCACACTACAGGGTTGCAATCAGAATTTGAAGAAGTCTGTTCTACAGAACCCTGCACCATCCCTGCCAGAAGCCATGGATGCTCTGTGGGGAGCCTGTGTGACCTTGGAACAAAAGGTCAGTCCCTTGCACAGTCTGGACTTAAATGTCTGACCACAAAGGTCACCCTTTCAGAGATGGTCTAGACCAAGAAACAAAGGGCAATAATATTTACAAAGTCATTTCTGACAAGTGTGAGGAGAAACCCTTTTCTTAGGGATGAATTTTGTTGATGAAGCAAAAGTACACATCTGCAAGAGCTAGTCAATTTTCCATGGCAAAGAAAATATATCTCTGTAATGCTCCTTTTGGCAATGAGAGCACTGTGGTGGATGGCACCCTCTTTTCCAGCTGCCTACACTCAAATGTAGTTAAGAGCTGGTTTAGAGGTCACAAAATTGAAAAAGGTGGAGCTGGGATTGGTACTATTCATCTTCCACCTATCATTTACCGAGCACTTACTATGTGCCAGCACTGTGCCGTGCTCTGTTATCACAATGGTGAACAAAACATGGGCCCTAAGGTCTAGTGCGTAAACAGCAAATGGCATGACATTTATCACTCGACTATTCTTGCCCAAAGTTGCTGATGGGGGTCACAAGTCAGCTACAATTGAGTCTAGAAATGAGGGGAAAAGCCAAATGGAAAAACCAAAGTACATACAGGGGGACTGATGCCAGTGAGGAATCTGCCAGTGACAAAGCCGCCAGCCTTGGGGGTGAATTCATAAGGCTCAAAGCAGGGCAGTGACTTGCCAGATGCCATCAGTGGGGGTCTCCGACCTTCCAATTCAATCTGTCCCAGCAGGCACGAGATCTAGGGGAAAGGAAAACCACAGGAAACTTAAGGTCCCCATGTATGTTAAGTAATGCTTTGTCCTAGCAGGGAAGAAACCATCTGCCCTTTGCTTGAAGGCCAACTACATTTTTAAATGAACAGGGACAATTTCATTCCAAGAAAAAACAACTGCATCTTCTTTTGTTGACTGACCTGGATTTTCACATTGGTGTCAGGTGAAAATGGGTGATGTTGATAAAAGGAGCTATGCCTCAGAATCACCACATTATACCTGGAAGGGACCTGACTATCCTAATGGCAAAATTGAGGACTGCAAGAAACAGCAATTTATTGTGACCCTTACACTCTAAAGCCAAAAGAGAACTCAAGCTATTGAGCTTCCTACTTACAGAGCTGCCTATTAACACTCTTGGGATAGAAGAGCAGTGAATTTAGACTTCAATATTTTGTGAGGGGGTTTCCTCTTGGCCTTCACACTTTTAAGCCCATCTCTACTGCTCCACACTCACCAAACAACAAGTGGTCATTAAGACTCTCCATAGGTCATCAAGATTTAAAATAAAATCTTGTTTAAAATTTGTGTTAGGGATTGGTGCAGTGGCTTGAGCCTGTAATTCCAGCACTCTGGGAGGCCAAAGCAGGTGGATTGCCTGAGCTCGCAGGTTTGAGACCAGCCTGAGCAAGAGCGAGACCCCATCTCAAAAAAAACCCAAACAAACAAACAACAACAAAAAAAGCTGGGTATTGTGGCAGGTGCCTGTATTCCTAGCTACCTGGGAGGCTGAGGCAAGAGAATTGCTTGATCCCAGGAGTTTGACATTGCTGTGAGCTAAGATGTCATAACACTCTACAGAGGGTGACAAAGTAAGACTCTGTCTCCAAAAAAATAAATAAATACATACATAAAATAAAATAAAATGTGTTAATATTGTGCAAATGCTGTGATAGCACTATGGTAATCTAAGCAGATAATGGCCCTCAAGTTAAAGGCTACCCAACCTCTAGGATAATACTTAAAATGTAGGATTAAGTGGAAAAAGCAGACCATGCAAAATTGCAGGATCTCAACTAAGATTACACACACACACACACACAGTGTGTATATATACATTACATGAATACATGTAATACAATAAGCAAATTTATTATACATCTACACCATACATATATCTGCACATTTATATCTATATCTGCCAGTACTTGCTACTTGAAAACCACCTCCTGCCATTACTCACCACCTATTCATACCTGCATTGTGTTCACAGTTGAACCTTTGGCTCCTGATTGCACCATCATCTGTAGGTTGTTCTCTGGGAACTGTCTGTGCAGGCCGAAAGGCATGCATACCTGCAGGTTAAAACAACACAGCAGTCAGTGACTTTACCCCATTTTAAAGTCCTAGGTTCAGGAGTTAAATCCAGGACGCAGGAGCAATAAAGCCAGAATATTTATCCAGAAGCAAGTACCAAATCCTACCAAGTAAGAGAAATTCACATTTGATACCAATCCTTTTACTAGAACTCTTAGAGAGAAGGGACACAGGTCTCCCATCCCACCTTGCTCTCTCAACATCTCCTGCCCCAAACCCTGAAGTTCCTTGGCTTGGCACCCATAGCACTGTGTTTACAGTGCCAGCCATGTACACCAAAGCTGGCAGGTTCGAACCCAGCCCAGGCCAGCTAAGCAACAATGACAAATGTAACAAAAAATAGCTGTGCGTTGCGGCAGGTGCCTGTAGTCCCAGCTACCGGGAGGTTGAGGCAAGAGAATCGATTAAGCACAGGAGTTTGAGGTTGCTGTGAGCTATAATACCACGGCCTTCTAGTGAGGGTGACGTAGTAAGACTCTGTCTCAAAAAAACACATTAAGTTCCATTAATTGGCCAAGGGGCAACAAAAATGGAGAAGGAAAAGGAAAAGCAGTGAAACCAGCAGATTCAGTTTGTGATTCTAAAAAGGAACTGGAGGATACAATTTAAGGGGATACTGTTATGAATTTGTCCAGCAGAACCTGGCCTAGGTCCCTACACAGCTGGCAATAATGACCAATGTCTGCATCATGTCACATTTGCCAACATGCTGCCTGAGCCCCATGTGGGGATCCTAGCCTCGGCTCCAGGGCCAGCAGAAGCAACAAAGTCTCCCGGGCGGAGCCACAAAGACAGAACTTGCACTAATGAGGTCTTCTTGGCATCCTAAGGGACATTGAAACCCAGGCAAATCACAGACAAACTTTAAAAAGAAAAAGAGCACAACACATTCTTTCTTAGTATGAATCCAGTGCCTTCCCAGACTCCAACGGGGTGAGGGAACAAAGTCCCAGGCTCTTCAAAATGATAGATTCCCCTCATCCTACCTTTCATCATACCTACTTAGCTATCAAACAGTCAAACTGCTCCAAAGAGCCCTGGGTGAAGACCAAAATGTAATTTATTTTAAAAATCAGCATTCAAAATAGTGCAGATAAGTACATGTAGTGCAGGGCTACCTTGTTAATCTCATTGCTGTAATGATTTACTTCCTCCTTAAACTTCAGATCAATCATGTTAAAATCCCTCTGGTCTTTGCCTAAATGGGCATCCTGCCATTTTTCTTGGACCTCTTCGCATAATGTGGCTTCTGGCAGGTTTAACGCAGACCTGACAGCCTACAATGAGAAAAGGGACACATTAGAGGCTATAGCCAAATTAGGAGGGTGTCAGTTTTGATCTGTAGGACACCTGACCCTTCTAGGCCAGGATGCAGCTTTGCAGCTCCTCCTTACCCGGGGTCCACAGTGGGTAGATTCTTCAATGATCTCCTGTCTCTTAGCATCTGCCTTTGGCTTCACCAAAATGTCCTCCACGCCTGTAAAGTGAAACGGACAAGCTAAAGGGGACCAGGCCTGATTTCTCACCAGACCTGAGGTCAGGACGCAAAGCCTGACTTCTGAAGCATCTGAGTGATGATGATATTAACATTATTATTACTAGATCGCTATTATCTCTTTCTTAAGTGCTTACCAGCACCCAAATCTTTTATTCTCATTTTACAAATAACAAAACTAAGGCTTAAAGTTGAGGTACTTGTCCAGTCACAGACACAGAAAGTAAACCCAGGCCTGAGTCACACACTTGTGCTCTTAGCCACCAGCTATACTGCCTCCATTTGATAAATTTGTGTTGGGTGAGGGGGCTGGAGAGGAAGAAAAGGTTCTGGATGAAAAGCTTGAGTCTAGGGAAAAAACGGAGGGAGAGAGAGAGACAGAGAGACACCATCTCAGTCTGGGCTCCCAGAAACCAGACGTAACTTGGGTTCACCCTACAGAGTTGTGAGTGTGCAGGCACACACACAGACACACTGGAGCCTAGGGACAGGGACCACCACTGCAGGTTCCTCAGTGTCGCCTCGGGAGAACAAAAGCCCAGTTCAAGTCCACCCTTCTGGCTCACAGAATTGAAACTTCCTCATCTTAGCATGTCTTTCCCCTTTCAACTCTCAATCAACTAGTTTTTATCTAAATCTGGACCCAAAAGTCCCTCAGCCAAGATCTGAGTGAGGAGAAAACCAATGGCTGTGCTGTTCAAAAACTGGAAACTGAAAACTGTCCCGGGAACTCGAGGGCTTCTTAAGAACACATTTGAGTGGAAAAGGAAAGAGATGCTCCCTCTGTGAGCAAGCCATAAAGTGGACCTGTTCACAAGGCCAGTGCCAGGCCATCGTGCTGTCCCCCACACTGACCCTTCCTACTAGCTTGTGCTCTCTCAGAGCCCCACTCCCTGCCTGGCCTTGCTTCCCTCGCAGTCTCCGGATTGTCTTTGCACTCAGGGGACCATTCTCCTTGTTCCATGTGGCAAGTAGAGCTGTGAGCATGGCTTGTTTGTTAAGTTCAGTCTTCATGAGCCCAGTATGGGATCTTCTGTTTTATTTTTTAAGCACTATGAAATCCTTGTGCTTATTCTAGATCACCATTTGAAATTTATATCTTACAAGTGTGAGGTTCTTAGTCATCAGGCTTCAATTTCTTCAGTTACTCTTGAAAGGACCCTAGTCTGGTTACCAACTAGAAGTGGGTGATCCTGGAAACGAATGTCTCCATTAGTGGTTTAGGCCCGTTAGAAGAATCAGGATAGGGAAAGGTAAGTTTTAGGCCTTAAACAGACTAATAACTTATAATTCCTATCCCGTGAAATAATTGGACATATAAGCCAAGATGTTTGTTCAAGGGTGCTCATCCCAGCAATAATGTGAAAATCTGGAACTGATTTATAAACTATGATACATCCATACAAATGGAAGATTCCATAGCCACTAGACATGAAGATATAGATTTAT
Organism: Arctocebus calabarensis; assembly: GCA_963573935.1. Taxonomy (NCBI): domain Eukaryota; kingdom Metazoa; phylum Chordata; class Mammalia; order Primates; family Lorisidae; genus Arctocebus; species Arctocebus calabarensis. Next base: position 3,124 of record CAUYON010062594.1, on the reverse strand, counting down.
ATCAACTGACTTCAAAGGGCATTTATTATATAAATACATGTAGAGATTGGGTAGGTAGGAAAAGAGAAATAGATTATAAAACATTATATAGTATAGGATTCCATTTTTTTCATGTATATTTGCACTAGAAAAGTCTAGAACGACAAACTAATATCAAGTTGATATTAGTGGTTATTCTCTGGCGATTGGTAAGATTTTTTTTTTTTTTTTTTAGACAGAGCCTCAAGCTGTCACCCTGGATAGAGTGCCATGGCATTACAGCTCACAGCAACCTCCAACTCCTGGGCTCAAGCGAGGCTCCTGCCTCTACCTCCCAAGTAGCTGGGACTACAGGAGCACACTACAAAGCCCGGCCATTTTTGGTTGCAGCCGTCATTGTTGTTTGGCAGGCCCGGGCTGGATTCGAACCCACCAGCTCAGGTGTATGTGGCTGGCGCCTTAGCTCGTTGAGCCACAGGCGCCAAGCCGATTGGCAAGATTTTAAGTTATCTTCATGTCTATAGATGTGTATATATACATTCTACTTTTTCATAATTAAATATATTATATAATTAAAAAACAAATAAAATGTGTAATGGGTACATGTAGGGAGTGGGGGGACACTGAAGAGTTTGCAGTCCCTAGTGCAGACCAATAAACAAACTCCAACTATGGCAAGCCCACAGCGCCCACTCTGGGATTCTCACCATGTCTGCACACAAACCACGAAGCTGTATGCCCTTATTCCCACCAGCAGTGGTATCATCAACTAGATAATCCCTATGCACACTGTGGTGTGTACTGGACAAGCAGCAACATCCTGCTTCACCCTCACGGCAATAGAACAAAAGAGCTCGGCTGTTGTTGCATGCACGCAGAGGCGCTGCACTCTCGATCAGCTGAACCCTTGGTCTGTTCTTCTGATGTCAACCCAACCCAGTACTCAGAAACAGCACATTTGTTTTCTTTATCAAAGCCACTTTCCTAAAACGGTGTGCATTCATTTCCAGGGCGCACAATAGGTAGCTCCCCTTCCTATCTTAGGGTTTTCCTGGAAGGTTTGCCTCAGTACAGTGTTTCCTAGAGCACTGCTGTCCCCCACTGTGTTGGAAAGGTGAAGGCAGTTCTAACAATAGGGAAGAGCCTTTGTGGAGTGGGGAAGGCCCAGAGAATTGTGGATGGACAATTGCAGGAGAGAATGGGGGTGGGTATAAGTATAGAAATCAGACCGAGGGACAGAAAACTATAAAGACAGTTGAGAAAAGGACAGAATGGACATGGGATGGCAGGGATCACTCTATGCTGCTGAGGGGGAAGAGGTGGCCAAGTGAGGACACCTTTGCAGAAAGAGCCTCGCTTTTCCCCCAGAGGACAGTAGAGCTGGGAACAGCCTGGCAGCTGTGCTAACCACAAGAGAAGGGGCCATGCCACTGCTCCAGGTAAGCCTACCACTTACCCAACGTAAATCCTCTGTAGAGCTGCAGATAGGCAGTGAAGAGGCGGGCCAGGCAGGTGAGAACCCTGCCGCTGGTCTCGCCCCCATAGATCTCATAGCAGCAGTGGACCAGGCCGTAGGCAGAGCTCCCATAGTGGGCCTTGTCCAGCACCCCGCAGAGCAGCTCTCCTTCCCTGATGATCACCTGCGAAGGGAAGGCCACTGATGCCAGGCAGCAGGGGATACCTTCTGTGGGAGCCACCCACCTTCCCTACTCCATGTGTGTTACTCTCATTGTGCATGTCTCTACGACTGCCTCAAATCTTCATGGGAAGAAGCAAGGCACACACAAAATCCATATATTTTTAAATAAAGGAGGTGGGCACACACAGACCACTGGTTTTTAAATTCTTTTTCAGAGACTATACACTACTCTACCCGCCCCCACACATACACAAACACTCTTTTGTGTCCCCCCACTCCCTACATGTACCCACAATGACTCGAAGTCAAGTACCCTGTTCAAGTCCTTCTGACTGGAAATGAGAATGTCTATAGAGCTTCAAGTTTGTAACCATGACTTTGGCCTAGGTACTCCCTCCCTTGTACCCTGGTAATAAGAACAAAAAAAACCATTCTAATATTCCCTGAGGCCTGAATTTGTACTTCTACAAAGCTGGGTTAAAGCATTAGAAACTAATTAAAAGGATTTCTAGTTGTATAATGTATTGCACATTAAAGGAAAGGAAAGTGGCAGCTTTGGTTTGGTAGACTCTGTTACAAAGCGCTAATGTGGGGCCCTGGGGATACTCTCTCACCAGAAACTTGCAGAGTCCTTGGAAACCTTCTGTCTGGACTGTCCTACAGCTGCAGAGCACTGAGTTTGAATGCTCTGGGCCTGCCCTCCTAAGGTGGGGGGCACAGCAATTTGCATCTTGAGGGGAAAACATAAGCTTAGTATTTCCAGCCTTCACAGAATCAGCTCTAGCCTTTTGCTAGAGAAGCCTTCTAAAATCAGAAGTGAGTTTTATACTGAGGGTCAAATGCTAGAGATCAACCCTGACCTTTTCCAAAACCAAAAGCTAATACCCATTCAGGGAGGATACCTTCTCTTCTGAGAAACAGCACCTGCTTGAGTGTACCTCTATTTCACTGTCTCTGTTTTAAATCAATTTGTCTAGCCCGGGGACCAGAAATCCCCAACTCAAAACAGCTGGGCAGGCATACCTGGGACTCACACATTGAGTCAGAGTCAAAGCCAGGAACAGGTCGAGGAGGTTCCTTTACCCAGGCTTTCTTGCTGATTTTCGCCTTTCCAAATAAGTTCAGTGGGATGTGGTCCTCTGGGATTATGTTTATGAGCAGTGTTGACACAACCTGTAAAGAAAAGTAGAACAAACTGATGGCAGGAAGACTGTTCCCTTTTAGGTCCTGGTACACCTCTATAAGACAAGTTGATCTCTGTTTTTACTTATACATCAATAAGAGATTCACTGAGATTTTTACTCCTTACAATAGTTCTTGGCTGGGCACAGAGACTGATGCCTATAATCCTAGCACTTCGAGAAGCTAAGGAAGGAAGACTGCTTGAAGCCAAGAGTTGGAGACCAGCCTAGGCAACACAGCCAACATCCTGTCTCTACAAAAATATAGAAATATTAGCTGGGTGTGGAGGAATGCACCTGTAGTCCTGGCTACTCGGGAGGCTGA
>CAUYON010062592.1:0-110315 GCA_963573935.1 Arctocebus calabarensis | reverse complement strand
GGAAGACTGCTTCGCAGTTTGTATTTACACTACAGATTGGTGAATTTGCCAACGTCCTCACTGTGATTACGTGTATATTGCTGTTTAAATTTTGTATATGTGTATAAAAAGAAAAAGCTTCACCTAGAGATTATTTCTGCAAAAATGTATTGTAAAAATAATTTTGTGGCATCTTTCTAGTCCCTTTTTTCAGATCAACCATTCATTGTTTATTTGGTCTCAAATGTAGCATTTCAGCAAATGAGACAAAACAACCCTTGCTATGAGCCGACATTGCCAGGATTAACCTTAATGTTTGAGGCCAACTTTTGGAAGGAGGTGGGAGTCTTAACTTTTCTGAGGCATATGCCAAATATAATTTGCTTTACTTAACAATATTAGCATTTTTAAATGATGGAAGTCAGAATTATTTGAACACATAGATATGTAACATGCCGCAAATCATTTCCACCGTGCAAAGTACAGCTTTTTGTTTTTTAAAGTTTATAGTAGCTTGAATATAGGTACAAATGAGCAAATTTGAATTGCACCTTTTTAAAAAATGGAGTTTAAAGTCTTGTGTTCTTTAATGGTTTTTCTTTCCTTTTTTCTCTTTTGCATTCTTCCAGCCAGTGTCCAGTGTGCGGGGTGCAGAGTGAAATGGGGTTTGCCTCCTCCATGGAAAACCTCATGGTGCACTGGCAGTCTAGTCTGTATCTGCGGAGCACTTTGAGTTGTGGCTTGAATTTTCAGTTCAGCTTTTATGGTATCTAATCTACTTTTTTTTTTTTTGGAAAGAACCATACTGTAAGTGAGAGGTGTTCTTTTTGCCCTGTTTTGCTTCCCTTGTTTGTTTCTTTAATGCTGGGCTTTTCCTGGCAACATGTCCATTGCAGGCAGTGGACAGGAAACCACCAGCATTGAGATGACCCAGAACGTGCTAAGACCTATCCTGGAGGGGCCACTTGTCACTACCTGAGTCACTTGTACATAAGGGGAATAGCCATTGTTTATGTGGATGAGGAAACAAGAGTAAACAGGATGGTATTTTTTGGTTTGTATTTTATGTCTTTTTTGTTTCCTTGCCTTTCTTGAGGAAATGTAGATATAGCTGTTTTCACCCCAACTACCTGGTGCTATTAAGTGACAATAATTGTGTTCCTGAAGTTCTGTGAAAACACAACAGTCTAATGATTTGACCAAGTAAAAAGCTAATGGTGCATTTGAACAAGTGAGTGCTGTAGTTGTCGGCAAGATCCATGATTGAGCATGTGATGCTTCGAAGAAGTTTGGATTATTTGGAAATCTGGCCAAGAAGTCTTTTAGATGACATGTGAACCTTTAAATGGCATTAAATGAGTAAAGCACACAGACAATGCTACTCTTGACCACTGTTTTACAGTTTCTTTGCAGTGTTCAGATTTTCATATTATTTTTTTCCCTAACTAAACCACCAAAGACAGAAATTTTGTATGTATATACAGTGCGTGTGCATATACAAAATCATGATATGGTAGAATGCAACTACTTTCTTTTTCTACCAAATAGAAAGATTTGGTTTGCTGTGAAATAAACCAGAAGTTTCAAAAACTCTGTAGTGATTAAGAGTACTTAACCATTCCTTGTTTGTAGACTCACTTTTAACCTAAATTAATACCAGTTTGCATAAATTAATATCTGAGAAGAGTAGAAAGTGTTGATGGCAAGCAACAGCTAGTAAGACCCAAGTGCTGGATGCCTGTGTATTGCAGTGGTGATTGGCCATAGGCCAGTTCAGATCTGTGGAGAATTGATTCATTTTCAAAGGTACCCTCATTAAAGTTAAACAATTAGACTGTAAAGGCAGTGGTTTTATATTCAATCAACTCTCATTTTATGTAAAGCAAATGTAAATCATACACAAAATTATTTTAAATGTTATGTTAGAATCTAAACAATTTTCAAACACTCGCACAGTTAGGTCTGGTTATGAGGGGGGGTTGTTATATTTCATCCACAATGAAACTGTTGATGATGGGAGCACTACTCAAGTCAAAACTACTTCATGGAATTCCAAAGGGATGATCTTGCATATTTAGAAAACTCAAAATAACCCTTAAACTGCTTTGAAAAATAAACCTCTGTGACTACTGATAGCAGATTGTTTGCCTTTGGTTTTCTTGATTTTATGTAGTTATTTGTAAGGGGACAAAAAAGGATTGGACAGAGTAATAAAATACATTTTCTTAAAAATTTCCCAAACTGGCTAATGTTAAGTAAATTAGGGATGCCTTCCCGGTTTTTCTTTTCTATTGTGTTTTGAATTCCACATGACAATACCCTGTCATAATGGAATACAAGTTATAGGTGTTTACTGCTTCAGTAGGTCAGAAATTTCATTATTTGATTTGCCACAGGCATCCATGGTAATAGTCCATGCACCTCTTTTGAAGCATGAACTCTGAATTACGTTTTTATAAATCTGACTAGACAAAGCTCTAGATTCTGGCCTAACCACAGATTTGTTTGCCTCTCAATCTCTATTTTCACAGTGCTTTTGAAGTTTCTACAGAAAGCTTTAAAAGTTTGTGCCCTTGGTTTTCTTACGACTGCTGAAATACCTCTGTAAGCCTTATCCTTTATTCTTTCATATGTTGTATAATAAATGTATAGAATTCATTGACCAACTAAAACGTTGGGTGTCTGTAAATGAGACCAAAATGTGGGTTGCTTTTTTCATAAAATAATTTCTATGGGGGTTCCTGTTACTGAACAGCAGCTAACCTGTGACTGTGAATGCTTCGTGTCCTCAGTATTTGCATCACATCCATAAAAGTGTGCAAGTCCTGTGACTCCCAGCGTACCTGACATACTATTACGCCACCTAACTCGAGTACAGCAGACTGGTTTTAGGTTTTAATGGAATTGATGTAAAATGATATCTCATAAATAAAAAAGTATTTGTGTTTGGTTTCAGAACTGATTTGTAAAATTATTTCTTCTCTCCTCTGACTTTCTCATTGTTTGCCCAACTTTTTCTATTAAAAATTTTCAAAGCTACAGGAAAAAAATGCAAGAATAATACAATGAATGCCCTTGTACCTACCACTTTCGGTTTTCAGTTGCCGACACTCTGTCACTTCTGCCCTGCTCTGGGGGGCTGTGAGGGGTACTTCTCACTCTCTAGATGGGCTTTTTTCCTAAATGATTTGAGAGTAAATTAGATTATGACACTTCACACGTGATATTTGAGAATGAGGACATGCTCCTGTAACCACAAAACAGTTATCACAGTCCAGAAGCTTAGGAAGAGTGACCCAGTACTTTTATCTAATATACAGCCCAGGTTAAGAATCCTACTCTCATACCAATAATAGCCTTGATAGCTATTTTATATCTAATCCAGGCATAAGCGTGCCATGTAATTGTCGTACCTCTTTAGTCTCATCATCCAGACCATTCCAGACAGTGTTTTGGAGGTTTCGGTTAAGGATAGTACAAACCCACCTCAGCCAAATAGTGACTTTTTAAACATTTACACCGTGTATTGTGTACTAGCCGAGAACCAGCTCCAGGAAAGGTGATGCTGGCTTTGTGATTTTTAGAAGCTTGTAAGCAACAGAGGAAATAGAAAACAAGGCTCCTAGAAACAGAATCCAGAACCCAGGAGCACACCATTTAAACTGGGGCTGTAGATGCTGCTTCCAACTATAGTTCGGGCCAAAAGCTGAGGCTCAAACCAAGAAAGTCTGTTCTTCCAGGTATTCAGAAAGGGGACAGTAGGCAGAAGGAAGGCCCAATCCCAAGCTGAGGCAAACCTTAGCAGGCACATGTTACCCAAGGGTGGAAGAGTGTGTCCTGCTGGGCAGTACTCAGAGTCACGCGCCTGATCAGGAATAAAAGTTCTCCAGCAGCATATCTGGAACAAGGTTGACTGGGGAGAGAAGCAATCCCAGTGTCTGGTCCAGACAAAGCTAGTTGGGGCGCATTGCAGACATACCCAGCAAGGAAAAAAGTTACAGAAAGGCCACTGTAAAGGTTATCTTTCAGGCTTTGGAAATAATGGGATGGAGAGGAAAATGAAGTGAAAAAATAAACAATATCCTTGGGGAAAAAAGGATGGGTCTGCCCACTTCGGCTGCAGAAGTGAGGGGGAAAGTGGCTCTTTCCAGACAGCAGTTTCCTTTTTTTTTCATACTGATGACTCCTTGAAACATTACCTCCAGATACTTGTATGTAGAGTAACGTTTATGCAGAAGATTAGCAGAGAAGCGTTCAGGATTACTTTAGAAAAGAAATTGCCTTTGCAACTTTCTTACAGCTAGAAAGTTAAAAAAATGAGAAAACAGGTGAAAGCTTTCTGGCCCTGTCTAAGCTTGAAAAGTAGAAGATAATCTAAAATAGACATGTTGACCAACTTTTGGCACATTCAGCAGAAAAATGTTTAGTTTTCCCTTGGCCTGTGCATTTATCTCCAATTGCCTTGACAAAAATTAAAATCATCCCGTGTATACAAGTTCTTGCTTAGAAATCATGGTGAGTAGGCTATGCTGAGAATAATAATTGGAAACTGAAAAACAAAATTTGACTGGAGTAATTAAGTGGGAATTTTAAAAAACATTTAAAATGTAAAATCTCTTCTCTGGAGGAAATGTATTTGGTCCTTTGAAAGAAATTCCTTTGCAATCATTCTCTGAAGAATTGCAAAAGGGCTATGAAGAATCCTGTCTGTGAGAAAGTAAGCTGGAAAAGTGTTGGTTTTCTCCTCTGACACTTTCCAGTAGAGACATCTTCAGCATTACAAATGTCTAAAATTACAAATCGGTGTCTCTAGAAATCTTAGGATAAATGTGTGATGAAAAAGAGCTGCAGCCGTACTCATTACCAATGAACAGTCACCAAAGTTTTGGGACAACTTTTGATAATCTATTGAAAGCCACTATTTTCTTTGTCTCTACTTACTGTTCATTTTTGCGTCATTACCTGCAGTGGCTCCTGTGTGTTCCGTTGTGAGACCAGGGCTTGGGCAAGGCTTCTGATCCTATCACAGATACCCTGAAAACCGTGGAGTGCTCATAAACCTTCGAGTGCTATTTCTCTTACCTCAAGGTCGAGTTCAGATTCTCAAGTATAACCATTGCCTGTACAACAAACTGTGTGTTAGGCAAAATTCCTGCAGTATCAGAGAATGGGCAGATTGAAGAGCCAGGAAGGACCTCTGAATGCCAGATCTCATGCCCACTGGGGGAAAATGACATCAGCCACTTAGAAATGGTAAACCAAAAAGACACCATGGGTTAGAGTGAGAGCTCCTTAAAGAAGGTAGGGCATTTGGGGCAGCGCCTGTGGCTCAGCGAGTTATCAAATTATAGTTCTCGCCGGCCCCATATACCAAGGGTGGCGGGCGCCTGTAGTCCCAGGTACTGGGCACTCTACGGAGGGCAACAAGTGAAACTGTCTCTAAAAAAAAAGAGAGAGAAAAAAGAGAAAGGGAAGGGAGAGGCAGGGGAGGGGAGGGAAGAGAGAGGAAAGGAAAGGAAATGGAAAAAAAAAGGGAAAGGAAAGAAAGAAAGAAAAGCATTTTAGGGACAGAGCAGTGCAGGGACGTAGTGAAGTTCCCATCGTGTAGCTCCTGTTAGAAGAGAAGGCAGCCGGCTAGCGTGCTTCACAGCGATCCTGGAACACCTTTCAACACCCACGTGGAATACGCGCAGGAAACTGAAGTTCAGACAGCTCCAGTAACTTGGCTAAAACAGCAAGAAAGCTGGGAAGCTGAGATTCAAACTCAGATCTGTCTCCATCCCAGCAATTTTCTGGGGAGGCCACAGATATATGCAGAAGTCTGCTAGGTGCTAGGAAGGCCGCCGTGCATGCTCCGTGGGCTGCGGGCTGCGGTGCGTGTGCCCCGTGGGCCGTGGGCCGCCGTGCGTGTGCCCCGTGGGCTGCGGCTGCGGTGAGTGTGCCCCGTGGGCCGCGGTGCGTGTGCCCGTGGTTGCGGGCCACCGTGCGTGTGCCCCGTGGGCTGCGGGCCGCCGTGCGTGTGCCCTGTGGGCTGCGGGCTGCGGTGTGTGTGCCCCGTCAGTTGCAGGCTGCGGTGCGTGGGCTGCGGTGCGTGTGCCCCGTGGGCCGCGGGCCTCCGTGCGTGTGCCCCGTGCGCTGCGGCTGCCGTGCGTGTGCCCCATGGGCTGCGGCTGCGGTGAGTGTGCCCCGTGCGCTGCGGGCTGCCGTGCGCGAGCTCCATGTGCGGCTTTGCCGACTCAAAGCCTCCTGCCGCCCTGTGCAGGAAATCCCCTCTCCGCACCCGGGACCTGGCATCACTGATTTGCTTTTTTTTTCTTTTTTTTGCCTTTTTTTTGTTTTTCCTTTTTTGTTCTTGGTTTTGAGATTTAACCATGCACCATTGGTTCATTTCTTTTTGTTGCTCAGCAGAGTTCCATTGTATGGATGTACCACACTGTTGATGGACAATTCGGTTGTTTCCAGTTTGGGGCAATTATGAATAAAGCTGCTATAAATATTCACATGTAGATCTTTTCGTGGATTTATGTTTTTATTTCTCTTGGGTATTGATTGGGATTGAGTGATTGGGATTTTCTGGGTCACATTGCAAGTGCATGTTTTGTTTAACTTTGTAAGAAATTACCAACCTGGGGCAGCACCTGTGAGTCAGTGGGCAGGGCATCAGCTCCATATACCAAGAGTGGTGGGTTCGAACCCAGCCCTGGCCAAACTGCAGCAAAAAAATCGGCCTGCACCTGTAGTCCCAGCTACTTGGGAGGCTGAGACAAGAAAATCGCCTAAGCCCAGGAGTTGGAAGTTCCTGTGGGCTATAACGCTAGGGCACTCTACCCAGGGTGACAGAGTGAGACTCTGTCTCTAAAAAAAAAAAGAAAGAAATTGCCAAACTGTTTTCCCAAGTCATTGACTGTCAAGCATTCCTGCCAGCAGTGTATAAGAGTTCTAGGGGCTCCCCACGTCCTCATCAATATTCAGTACTGTCAGTTTTTAAACTTTAAGTTTTAAAAAATGCCATTCTAATACATATGTACGGATACTTTCTGACTTAAAAAATATACCAAATAAATAATGGTGCGTTAATTAACTCATGGCTGATAAATTCGATTATGGTTTGGGCAAATTCACTTTTCTGTGACAAACACATTCTGCACATTGAGTAAGTACAGATCCTTTAACATCTTTACGAGGTCTCTGATAACATGTTTTCTGGCTAATGGGTAATGCTACATACAGTCTGTTACTTCAGAGGATAGTAGGTGAGTATTTGGTGTTACTTCTTGCTCCTTCTTAACACCATGGAGGAGAACTATAATTTGATAACCAGAGTTTGTTCATAGAGATTTTTAGTGTGAACATATTCACTTGTCTAGTCTCTTTGTCCACTGTGCCCCTGTGGTCATCAAAATGTAATTACTCTCTAACCATCTCTTCCTTGAGAACCAGCTTAGTGTGTGTGTGTGTGTGTCGGGGTGTGTGTACAAAGGGTGCAAAAAAATGTATACACATTTTAAGTAAGAAAAAAACTGTATTAAAATTATACTCAAGTCCCATTTGAGTTCTACAATTATAAGGGATACAAGATTATCCTGTGGCTCAGTGGGTAGGGTGCTGGCACCATACAACGAGGGTGACGGGTTCAAACCCAGCCCGGGCCAAAAACTGCAAAAAAAAATAGCTGGGTGTTGTGGCAGGCGCCTATAGTCCCAGCTACTTGGGAGGCTGAGGCAAGAGAACCACCTAAGCCCAGGAGTTGAAGGTTGCTGTGAGCTGTGACGCCATGGCAGTCTACCAAGGGCGATAAACTGAGACTCTGTCTCTATTTAAAAAAAAAAAAAAAATTATAATATGCAAGATGTATATGTTGAGTATTACAATTTTAATACAGTATATATTTTGAGTTCAAACTGTATCAATGAAGTTATTTCCTCTTGAGGTTTGGATAACTTCCCTTTTACTTTTATCCAAGGGTGGATCTATTTTGAGAGGCTCATGGTTATATTCCAGATTACAAAGTGCTTTTTATATACAGTCCTTCATTTGAGTCACACAACCTTCATGAGATAGGTTCATTTAATGAATAGAAAATAAAATCGGTGATAGAGTTTCAGGGACTTATTCAGATTCACACTTAGTAACTGAAGGGCAATAATTATGACTCAAACTTGCATATTCTCACTCTATATCCCACATGAGTTCTCCCATCCCACCTGCCTTGTGCGGAAGCTGTTTTGCTCTGCATTTAGCCCTGAAAGGTTCAGGCCAAGTCAAGTGATGATGGGCAAATGAGGATGGCTGAATCTGGCCTGGACACCAAGCCCTGCCCCGCCAGAGCTGGGGTGATCCCCATTGCTGCTCTGGAAATAAAGGGAACATCACTCAAAGAGGCAGAGAAAATGCACAATGCAGCCCCCAGTGAAGACTGGCCAGTGCTCTGTGGGAATCAGCACAGAAATCTTGACAGCACTAGGAAGGAACTAGATCACAGCCCTGTGGGGTTACCAGTGACTGGATGTGACAGAGATGCAAGAGAGGGAAGGAGACATCAACCTTTCCAGAATAATTTATTTGCTGAGTGGGTCCTTCTGACTTCATGGAGCACTGGAGCAAGTCATATGTGAGCTGCCAGCAGACCCCTGCTATCTAGTTGCCAGAGACCTTTTGAACTCTCCCACCTGAGACTGGTCCTGACTGGGACAATTGATTTGGACCTCTTGAACTGGGCCAATCACCTGAGGACTATCCAAAGTGGTATCCTGGGTGTGTGGTTGTGGAAAGGTTTGATTTTCCTTTCCCAATTGTTGCCTGTGGTGGGTGGGGTGACTCAATTGCTGGTATTTCTCCACAGCCGAGACTTCAACCCAGAGTAACTGATTCACTAGGGTAAGACATAGACCAGCTGAAAAAAAGACAGCGCCACTTAGCCCCACCACACCAAGAAGGTCCCCAGTTGCTCAGGCCATAGGACTTCATGGGTCCTTGGCAAAGCTATAGGGTAAAAGGTATAGATACCAGTCCCCACTTTGGGGCAAAGGACTGGCCAATCACTATTCCTGGAGCCCCCAACCCAACTTCTCCTTATCTGTTCATCTAGCCAAACACTGTAAAATAATCATGGACGGAATCAGTGGAAAAGCTCCAGTAACATGAATAATCAGAGTAGATCAAACCCCCCCGCCAAAGAACAATTTGGCGGACACAACTGAAGATCTCATTCATAAAAAGATGGCTGAGATGTCAAAAGCCAAATTCAGAATTTGGATTGCAAATCAGATCAATAAAATAGAGGAAAAGTTGGAATTAGAAATTCAAGGAGCATTTCAAAATTATCTCAAGAATCCAAGGAATTCAAAGACAAAATCACCAAAGATTTTGACACATTGAGACAAGAATTTGCAGCTCTCTAAGATCTGAGAAATACAGTAGAATCCCTAAGTAACAGAATGGAGCAAGCAGAAGAAAGGTTTTCTGACATTGAAGTCAAAGCTTTTAAATATTTCCAAACTCTCAAAGAGGAAGAGAAATGGAGAGCAAAAATGGATCATTCTTTCAGAGAGCTCTGGGATAATTCAAAGAAAAGCAATATTCACCTGATAGGGATCTCTGAAGGCGTGAAGTGGCTTCACAAGGCACAGAGGCTTTTATTCACAAGATTATGAAAGAGAATTTTCCAGACGTGCCAAGAGATTCTGAAATTCAGATAGCAGACAGTTTCAGAACACCAGCACGACTCAACCTGAATAAGACATCCCCCAGGCACGTCATAATTAACTTCACTAAAGTTAATATGAAGAAGAAAATTCTGAAAGCAGCCAGACATGAGAAAACCATAACCTACAAGGGGAAAAATATCAGAATAACTGCAGATCTCTCTGCTGAAACCTTTCAAGCTAGAAGAGGGTAGCCATCAACTTTCAATCTCCTAAAACAAAATAACTTTCAAAACCAGGATCCTGTATCCAGCTAAACTGAGTTTCATTTATAATGGAGAAATTAAATACTTTAATGACATTGACATGTTGAACATATTTGCGATAACTAAACGAGCTCTCCAGGATATTCTCAGACCTATCCTCCATAATGACCAGTGCAATCCTCCACCACAAAAGTAAACTCACTCAGAAACTTTTGATCAAATTCCAACTTCCACAGTGGCAAAAGGATTAAAAATGTTCACTGGTCTTTCAAAAAACTCCATACCCAACATTATATCAGGCCTATTAATATTCTCAATTAATGTGAAAGGCTTAAATTGTCCTGTAAAGAGGCACAGTCTGGCTGAAGAAGACAGGTGCATGGCCTACAGACACATGAAAAAATGCTCATCATCCTTAATCATCAGAGAAATGCAAATCAAAACTACTTTGAGATATCATCTAACTCCAGTAAGATTAGTCTACATCACAATATCCCAAAACCATAGATTTTGGCATGGATGTGGAGAAAAGGGAACAGTCCTACACTGCTGGTGGGAATGCAAACTAAAACGTTCCTTTTGGAAAGATGTTGGGAGAACACTTATGGATCTAAAAATTGACCTACCATTCAGTCCTACAATTCCTCTACTAGGTATATATTCAAAAATCACATTATAACAAAGGTATTTTTACCAGAATGGTTATTGCAGCCCAATTCATAACTGCTAAGTCATAGAAGAATCCTAAGTGCCCATCAACCATCAAATGGATTAATAAATTGTGGTATATGTACACCATGGAATATTATGTTGCCTTACCTCTTTCATGTTTACATGGATGGAGTTGGAACATATTCTTCTTAGCAAAGTATCTCACAAATGGAAGAAAAAGTATCCAATGTACTCAGCACTACTATGAAACCAATTTATAGCTTTCATATGAAAGGTATAACCCAACTATAGCCCAGGAAGAAGGGGAAAGGGGAGAGGGAGGGAGGGGCGGAGGAAGGATGGGTGAAGGGAGGGTAATTGGCAGGACTACACCTATGGTACATTTTACAAGGGTGCACGTAAAATTTACTAAATGTAGAATATAAATGTCTTAACACAATAACTAAGAAAATGCCATGAAGGGTATGTTAACCAGTTTAATGAAAATGTTTCTAATTGTATATAAAACCAGCACACTGTACCCCATGATTGCATTAAGGTACACAGTTATGACTTAATAAAAAATAAATAAATGAATAAATAAAAATTAAAAAAATATCATGTGAAGTTTTGCAGGAGTTTGCCACAAGGGAATTGCCACCAGTAAACAGCAGGGAATAATTATCTTTTTTCAGACTGAAGTCTTTCGTAGTGCCTGACTCATGGTGTTTTCTATAGCTATAGCAGCATATTTTCGGCAAGTTAGGCTGTGTGTGTGTGGGTATTTGTGTGTGTATGAATATGTAAAGTAAATGAATATTCTTCTTGGAAAGACATGCTAAGTGTTGTCTTTTTTGTAGTAGAATCTAAGAGTAATTTAAGTATTTTTACTTTTGCCTTATTCTTAAGAGTAGATTCAATGGTTTATACGCTATGTTCATACTATTACTAAAGCATTTATCACTGTGATTACTTATTTGCAAGTCTTCTCCCACCACTACAACCCCATCGACACCAATAACTTCAATATACAGCTTTAAAACACCTGCAATTAACTTAAAGTGTATGTCCACAAAAACCTATAAGCAGATGTTCATAGTTTTATTTATAATCACTCTAAACAGAAGCATGATGTCTTTCAACAGGTAAATGCATAGGAAAACTGTGGTACCTCTATATAAGGGAATGTTATTCAGTTATTAAAAAAATGAGTTATCAAGTTATGAAAAGCCATGAAGGAATCTGTGCATACTGCTAAGTGCAAGAAGCCAGTCTGAAAAAGCTATACACTGAATGATTCTGAAGATATCAATTCTGGAAAAGGAAAACTATAAAGGTAGTAAAAAGCAACTGTCAGAGTCATGGATGGAGGGAGGGAGAAGAGTTGAATAGGTGATGCATAGGAAATTTTCTACATTAGAAAAAACCATACTGTATGATACTGTAATGGTAGACATATGATATTTTGCATTCATTAAAACCCATAGAACTTCAAAGTACCAAGAGTGAACATTAATGTGTGGAAACTAAAAGAAATTATTTGAGATGTCATAGGATCTCAGGATAGAGTGCAGAAGGGGTTTCTAAATGTAGAATATAAATGTCTTAGATGCAAACCATCTAACGGTATAAAATAATCTCTCTGAGGAGGTGGGAGAAAAGTGCTGACCCATGTAACCTTAAAAATGAGTACAGTCTGTAAGAATAAAGGCAAAAGAAATGATATGTAAGCACTGTAAGCTAGTGAATGCAGTTATTCCACAAGTTAATTCTGATAGTGCTGTACATGTTTATTGGAATTGGACAATTCCCGGACATGGATACAAAAATTCATGTATACAGTTAAGTAAACAGAAAGCGGATGGTAGGAGTCAGGTTTCCCACTGGTAGAGAACACATCACATCTAAGTAAAAGAGGAGGCCAGCATGCTCTATGTAGTAATGGATTAGGGCTGGACATAAGTTTAAACTCCTCTGTAGGAGGACATAGATACAAAGAGTTACATATAGAAATAACTATAGATAAGAATATATATAAGGGATAGTGTATGCTCCTATATTTCGGCCTGGAAATAATGATACTCAAGTAGCAAGAATCATCTCAAGTCCCCAGATATTGGTTTCTAACACTATTTCCCAATGGAATGGAATAGGGTCCGTAGAAGAATGGCAGATTCTAGGACTTGGGCAGGAAGTATGTAAGATGAGCCTGGAGTATCCTATAGTGTCAGAAAGTAAGGAAGTTCTTAAAACGAGTCACAATGATGAGGACATAGGAGATACAGAAGCCAACTAAAAGAGTTCCTGATGGCCAAAGCTGGAATAATTTGAGCAACAAAATAAACAATTTTACTTTGCTTATTAAATAAAATAACCTACAGTATAAAATAAAAATCCATACAACATAAATAGATGATTGAATAAATACAAACATGGAAGAGGAAAAAAAGGCAAAACTCTCATGTAGAAGTATTCCAAATAATTTCTAGATACTCCATCCTCAAGGAAGTACAGCATTACTCCCTGCTTCTTACGTGCTGTGCAAAGTGACTTCCTTCCCAGAGAACACGATGGAAAGGGGAAAACACAACTTCCTTCTGGAAAAGACTGAACAAACACTGCCTCAGGCAAGTAATCAAGGTCAACATCAACACTGACATGTAAACTGATAGCATGTATCCCTGATACCATGTGGTGAAAATGTCACTTCACCTCTGTGATTTTCCCCCCAAAACACACAGTCTTAGTAAAATCTTTAGAAAAACATCAGGCAAATCCATATTACAGGACATTCTATAACACAGCTAATCAGTATACCTTAAAACTGTCAAGGAAACAAACAAACAAGAAAAGAAAGCAGCGGTGAGGGGCTGAGAAAGTGAGAAACTGTTAGAACCATGATAGCTGCATAGAAAACCTAACTAAATATAATGTGGTGCCCTAGATGGGATCCTGGAAAAGAAAAAGAACATTTGGTAAAAAACAAGGGAATATCAAGATATTAGGGGCTTTAGTTAATAATAATGTATTGATATTGGATGATTAACTGTAACAAATGCACCATTATAATATAGGAATACAATCTTAACAGGAAAACTAGATGTGGGATAAATGGGAACTCTCTGTTCTATCTTTGTGACTTTTCTGTAAATCTAAAACTTTTCTGAAATAAAAACAAACAAATATTTAATGCTACTTTGCATGGCAAACAACATAGATTCCTTTTATCTACTCTATCCCTAACCATGTAAGCCAGAGGCCAAACTTCAATACAACTTTGGGTAATTTCCATTTTATCCATTAAACAAACGAGTGCCTACTAAGTGGCAAAGATCTCTTTTGGCTCTAAAGCAGAATTTTGAAAGAACAAGAGAAAGATTCTAGAGGCAAGAAATTAACTGCCAGCCCGGCCCTCTCTGTGCTCAGGCAGGCTGCTCACTCTGGTAGAAACTTGGAAGCTATGGGCACAGGCAGCAAGCAAGGTCACCAGAGCACTTCTGCAAGTGTCTGATAGGCAGCCTTGACCTTGAAATGACCAAGGGGACAACAAATTCAGAAATGCTCTGTGGAATAAAAAGGAAGAAGCAATTAATTTCCTGTAGCTGAAATGGGGCAAAGAGAAGTTGTGTGTGTGCATTGAGGAGAGGTAGAGAATAGCTCTCATTTAAGCACAGTTATCTGACTTTGACTTTGTAGCTATTTGCAAGTGAATACTTAGGGTATTCTGGACTCCACAGATATGAGCATCCATCATGGGAATAGCTATAACTATACTGGGGGGAAAGGAAGATAAAAAATGAGGAAGGAAAAAAAGGAAGCCAAAAGTCTGGATGGATCTCTCTTCTCGAAAGACATTATTTCCAATATGTGCAATCAAAAAAGGACATAATGACAGAGATGACCTGTTAATGAGCTAGCTGTGTGTTTCCTTTTCCCCAAAGCAGGACTTTAACTGACAGAGCTCCTGCGTGTCTAGAGAGGCAATAAACGAGAAATGCATAGCTGAACCTTTAAACAAATAGGAACTTTCTGCAGCCACGTGGCTGCTCCTGGGGACACAGAAGGGGTGACAAACCCATCCTGCCATGGCCTTTGATGGCTCAGGAAGGAAAATTTGATGTAGATCCCAGAAAGTGAGTGTGGCTTGGCCAATTATGACAACCAATCAAAAGAATGACTGCAAAGGCTACACATCGGAAAATGTTGGGGCTCCCCAAAGCTTTGGTGAGAAACACTCACAGGAAACCTTTCAGAAGTCAGAGCTGGATTCCTGGATTGCTGCCTGTGTGAGCCCAGGCTCTCTGCCCTCCAGCCCTGCCTGGGAGCTGCCACAATCTAGTATTCCTAATAGTGCATCCCTTTGAGTACATCCCTCCCCTGAAACCTTTTGTCATCCTGTATCTCTTTCCACATCAAAGGGAACTGTGTGCTCAAAGGCTAAGACCTCCGCGATGGAGTTGCATGTGCCCTGTCACCCACACCTGCTGCTCTGCACCCGTTTCCTCATCATCTAGAATGCCTTCACTGTCTCATGAACACATGGTGGTCAGTTTTACCTTCTGTGTCTTTGCTTATGTTGTGCCCCTTCTTTGGGTCACTTTCTCCTCTGCCTTCTCCATTTCTATACATCCTCTAATACCCCAGGGACCCACCTCTTGCCTAAGGTTTCCTTTGAATTCTCCAGTCCTCATGGTCTTGTTCCTCGATTCTTAGAGTGAAAAATCTTTTAAATGATCACATTCAGTGCTCCATTACAAACTGTCCTTTACTGTTCTTGGATTCGTAGATGGGAGAAATTCTGGCTCCCTAATTAATTGATCACTACTAAATTTGTGAGGAGGAGTCTGCTTTATGTTTATTCTTCATGCCTACATCATCTTGTCTAGTAATAGCACAAAGCAGGTGTTTAATATATAAGCATTATTCACTTAGTTTTATTAAAATTTCCACAGTGGAAATTACTCCACTGTGCCGTGTCACTCCTATTAAAAGAGATGTACCTGATTTTTACCAGCCTGGCTTAGCGCATCTATGCTAAGATTAAACACACAAGGTTTTGGGTAGGACAAGGTCCTTGAAAAGCATGAAGAAACAGCTGCTTTATTTCAACAGTTAATCTTAGAGGGCCATTAAACTTTCAAGCCAAGATAGTCTTGTTTCTCTCTCTTCATTTTTTCCCTAGAACATCTCTAAACCAGGGTGGCAATATCCAGACAGGGCAAAAATTACTTAGGATAAGGACCTCAGAAATTCCCCAAGGACAGCAGTTCTTGGCCTCTACTCATCTGGCTTCCACCAGTAATCTTGCCCGATCAGCAATTCTGCTGCTCCCAAGAATGATAACTATCATTTGGTTGGGCTGTCGAGACAGCCTTTTCTCCCTTCCTGGTATCTTTTAACGAACACACCTCCTTTTCTCTAACATTTAAGGAAAAGAAATAAATCTGAAGATGCCTTTGTTAGCAAGTGAAGTCAAATCTATTTCAGGCAAAGGCAGGTCCCCTAAGAGTGGAGTGACAGAGTGTTAATGCATTTGGGTCCCTGTCAGCAGATCTGTCATAATCATTACCTTCTGTCCTGCTTATCCATCCAGGAATGGACCAAGGCAAGATCAGAATGGACAGCAGCCAGTCAACATCTCAGAATACGAATCCCAGATGAGCCTTAGTTGTCTAAGACGGCCATTGTGGGCCTACCTTGAATCATGATAGAAAGTAAACTCTGAGTCCTGCTTTCAAGCTCAGTGCTTATCCCTACACTGATGTCATTCTGAAATGGCCTTGTGGCCAGACAAGTTTCTTAGAACCAAGAAAAGCTGGTAAGCAAGTGTCACTAACTGTAATTACTTTCTCATTCTACGGTCCCTTGCGACTCCCTACGCATGTGGGTAAAGCCTTCCAGCTAGTTCTTTTAAAACTGACCTCATAACCCAGATGTAATAGTTGCCTCTAAATTAAAATCAGTTCCAAATACATGACAAGAATGATGGCTTATTGAAGAAAGTATGGAGAATAATGATTAAACTCAAAAAAGCAAAGATTTTGAGATCATTAAGGAGCCTTATATAATGTATAAAGTTGGGTGCAGATGATTTTCTGCAGACAAAAGTAAAAATAATGTTTATTTTTAGCCATTCCGGCATTATTTCAAAAGCCTAACTGGCTATACTATATAAAAGACTGGGTAACTATAGTTAAATATTTTTTATCTTTCTTTGATTTTCAGAAAGCTACTTATAAGAGTCGAGTTAACCAAGAACTTCTCTAAGAAAACCAGCCAGACAAACGAGGTCCTATTTTTTTTTTTAATTCACAGTTAAGACAATAAGTTAAAGATATTTATAAAAAATCCAAGTTGATCATGTATAATGGGCCTGTTCATCTCTCCCTGGCTCACTTCATAGCCTTCTTTATCCACAGTTATGAGGATAAGTTCCTTTGTAATATTGTATCAAGAAAAAACTACTTATAGATTAATCACAAATGCCAGCTGGTCAATTTCCTGTTCCATGACAGTATTTAAAGGGGACATTTGGATGAGTACTTTTAGAAAATGAACACTCTTCTAAAATAACTACTCTTGCACTTAATATTATGTCTTTATATTTCAGACTTTCTAAGTAAGGCATTAAAATCCTGTGAACAGCACTATGGTAAGAAGCTCAGGGAATGATTGGGAATTCACCTCTAGAATGGCTGAAGAGGAATTAAAATACAAATTGGGGTATGCTGTAAAGCAAATATAGAAAAGGTTATGGTAGAATCTGGGTGGTGAACACGTGAGTGGTCACTGGACATCTTTTTACAGCTTTTATGTGTGTTTAAAATATCTTTATGATAAATTGTTAGAAATATTATCAGATTCTTATGTTGCTTTTCTAATCATGTATGAAACTGTTGATAAAAACTAGAGAAGCTTTTCATTGAATAAAAAACATTTTTTAGTTCTGTACGTGCATTTTTTTAAGCACCATTCCCTTCAATGCTAAGGGATTTTTCTGAATGGAGAAACATTTGTGCATATGGACCAATAGTAATAATTGTTACGGAACATTCAACATGCAGTATACTCCTTAAAACCGTGCTGAACACACGATTCCAGTGTACTTCTCACCGAGCCTTCTGAAGTAGTTTCAGCAAGTATCATTCTCCTTTTATTGAGGAGAGAAGGGAAGCTCAGGGAAGGTACGGGTGGCTTAGATTGGTCTAAGGTCATCAAGCTGATAATTATGTAAACCAAAGCATACTCTACATGCTTTTCACCATTTCATGATGAAACTTTGCAGTAATTACTTTCAAAAATAGCTATGATGAATTGCAACAAAAATTCTACAAAAATTAAAATGAGTAGCACCAGTAATAGAACTAATAATACAAAGTAACACAAGTAGATAAAATGATCTTAAAACACAGACGAATGTTAAAAGACCAGGAAAATCCCCACCCATCAATGAAACACAAGAACAAAGGCACCTTCTTCTCCAGCTTCCTGGATAAGTTAAAGTAACCACAAGTAGTTGGTTATTTGAGGCCCATTCTTTTTTTTTTTTTGTAGAGACAGAGTCTCACTTTATTGCCCTGGGTAGAGTGCCGTGACGTCACACTGCTCACAGCAACCTCCAGCTCTTGGGCTTAAGCGATTCTCTTGCCTCAGCCTCCCTAGTAACTGGGACTACAGGTGCCCGCCACAGCGCCTGGCTATTTTTTTTTGTTTTGCAGTTCGTCCGAGGCCGGGCTTGAACCCGCCACCTTCAGTATATGGGGCCGGCGCCCTACTCGCTGAGCCACAGGAGCCGCCCTTGAGGCCCATTCTTGACATAAAGAGGTGAAACAATGTTAGTGAACAAATAAAATAAGAGTAAAATCCAAAGAAAATCAAAAGTATGAAAGGTAAGTCAGTATTTTTAAGGTATAGGTAAACACTAAAGAATCAGATCAGGCTCCAAGGCATTTTGGTTCTAAGACTTATTTTTGCACAGTGAGACTATTAGCACTATCTTTCAGAGATTATGGGGAAAAAAAATCAATTGATAAGCTCTTTTTTTCATCTTAATGATTTTCATGATGACTTCCAGCAGATCTTAAATGGGACTAATCTGTTTACACTAATAAAAGCTGAATCTTTTCTGTACCAGAGAGGGATGGTAACAATTGGCTGTGATGAAAATGCCACTCAAATGCAACATTCTTCTCATTTACATAATTTGATATGAAGAAAACAATATGCTATTGCTTCTGTCCACACATTCTTGGGAAGCCACATGACGTCACTGGCAGTGTCTTGGCTTGGCTGGGAAAATAATAGCTTTGGGCTTCAGTGCAATAATTTTTAGCAAATTACCATACTGTAAGCAGCTGTGACTCCTAACCTTCAATAAGGCCTAACTAGAACCCTAGCAGGCACTTAGTCTACCAAAAACTCCCATTTTGAACCTTATTGACACCTAGAATATAGGCCACCCTGGGCCTACTGCCTTAACAGCAATACTTCTAAAACTGCTTCCTGCCAGAGTCTTTGAGGAGAAGAACAAGTTGAACATACTGCATTCCATATAAGTTCCAGCTAGTTACTAGCTGTAGTGGATTGAATGGTGTGCCCCCCAAAATTCTACATGGAACTTTAGAATGTGACCCTACTTGGAAACAAGTCCTTGTAAATGTAATTAACATAATACTGAGATAAGAATACCTCAATTAGGATGGATTCCAAATCCAGTGGAAGTGTCCTTATAAGAACCAGAAGGAACAAATGGAGACCCAGGAGAGAAGGCCACGTGAGACAGAAGCAGAGATTGGAGTTACGCTGCCAGAGCTAGGAATCACCAGGAAGCACCAGGAGCCAGCAGGAGCCACCAGGAGCTGGAAGAGGCAAGGAAGGGTCCTCCCCTAGGGCCTTTGGAGATAATGTGGTTCCTGGCCTCCAGTACTAAGAGAGAAGAAACTTCTGTTGTTTTAAGCCAAGTTTGGGGTAGTTTGTAATGGCAGCCCTAGGAGGCTACTCCACTAGCTTAGTGCTCATAAACACTGTAAGTTGCGCTGCTGCTAATAAATGATCAACTGACTAACTCCAGAAAGAGGAGAAAGGAGGTAGAATGGCATCATTTCCTGCTGTCCCAGCAGGCTAGTGGAGGGCAGGAAGAAGTCACTGGGTGCGGGCTAGGGTAGAAAGTACAGGAAGTGGGTGACAGCAAGGTGGCGATGAGAAGGAGATGAAGGGTTGAAAACCTGGACACAGATGGCAGGGGTAGAGGAGCACAGTCAGCAAAGGTGAGAGACCGAGGAAGGCTGGACGGAGCTAAGGAGCAGGCATTGAGGGGTCAATGCTGGTATCGACACACATTTGCCCAGGGTAGGAGGAGAGGCTATGTTTTACACTCATTATTCCACTTGACCATTAGCGTCTGTATGACACACATTATTCCCATTTTACTGAGAAAGTAATAGGTACAGAGAGGTTATAAAACTTGGGCGTGGCCACAAAGCTATCAAATGAATGGCTGGGATTCAGATCCGTTTCTGTCAGATTCCCAGGCAGGTCCCATCCTGACCAGTGATCTGTGTGTGGTATTTTTAGGGAGTTCCTCAGCGATACTCAAAGGTAATGTTGCTGAAAACCATTGCTCTAAGCCCACAGCTGGCCAGGAAGAAATGTTTGTGTGGTGTCTACAGAAGCCATTTCACTTTTCAGAAGTTACCCTGCCAAATGCTGGGGCAGATAGGAAAACGAAAATATGCTTTAAATGTTTCAAGAATGTCTAAAATTTGTACTTGCACAGTTTACGTTTGTTCCTCCAATAATGTGGGAACTTGAGCCTGAGAAGTAGGATTGCTGCCTCTGTTTCACACTGGCCTTCATGAGCCAGAAAATGCGGCCTCATCCTGCATTTGGGAAGAGCTTTCCAAAATTCAGCAATGTGCTAGACTAGGAAGCAGCTTCTGCTGCTGTTGCAAATGTTGTTTTTGCAACTTCTGGCCCAGTAGGAATCAACTCTAACTAAATACTTTTTTTTGAAGTGACTACTGTTGTACACCAAAAAGCTAAGAGCCCACCATATTAGATCCCATTTCCCAACCTGAAGCTGGGGGCAGGATGATGTGGTATTAAGGGAATGTTTCTTATTACATTTTAATGTGTATCAAAATCATCTGGAGGGCAGATGAGACCGAAGACCTGAGAGGGGTGAGGTGCAGGAACGTGCATCTCTCACAAGCTCCCGGGTAGGGCAATGCTCCTCGACCACGGGCTGGCTCCATGTTGCACACAGAAGGTGTAAGGCGAAGTCTACCGTGTAAACACATCACCTGGTGTGATTCAGGTGATGTGACTCAGATTCTGATTCAGAGATCTGATGCTCTAGTCCACAGACCACTTTCCAAGCAGTGAGGTTTATGGCACTGCATAGGGGTAGGAGAAGAAACTTTGCTAGTTTCATTATTCATACAGATAGTTGTCCATTCAGAGGTATGATAGGCGGGCAGAACCTGTGGCTCAAGGAGTAGGGTGCCGGTCCCATATACCAGGGGTGGTTGGTTCAAGCCCAGCCCTGCCCCCCCCCAAAAAAGAAGTTTGATAGGCAAGGGTTAAAAAAAACTTGAATGTTAGTCCCCTCACTCTTTTTTTTTGATGGAACACCATGGAAGAAATCAATTAAATGACAGATCCCCCAATCAGTGACAAACTAGGGAACTGAAGTGAGTCAGTTCAGTGTGCTTCCTCGGGTCTGAGGAATGAAAAATCTGTAGACTCTTGGGAGATATATGAAGTAGGTAGGAAAGGGTATCCGCTTCAACAGATTACTTCCAAAACTCCACGTCCAGGACGCCAGACATGGAGTTCCAAAATTCCATGCACAGAATCTCATTCAGGAGAAATGAGAGATTTCTTTGGCTTGAATCAGCATGCTTTGCCTTGCACTGGCGGGAAGCCACTTTGCAGAAAAAAAGTGATGCAAATAGAACAGAGAAGGAAGGACCACGCAGTGTATCCAATCCTGCCTTAATACCGGGAGCAGAAGAGGCGTAAGAAGTGTGACACTTTAACTTAGTCACGAATCCAAAATCCAAGATCATGAATCTCACACTGTGGGCAGAAAACACGCTCACACATTTCCTTGTTCAGGGGAGCCATCATTCATTCATTCATTTTTGGGAACTCCTTCATTCATTCCTTAAGCCTCCTCTATGTTCTAGGAGCTGGGATTTTAGAGAGAACCAACCACAGCAAACATCTGAGCTTTTCTATCTGCAGTGAAGTACTTGAGGTGCTGAGGCAACGGTGATGGTTTTATGCTTTTTTTTCTCTGTGAAGCAGTACAAAAAAGTTTTAAAACTCACAAAGATATACAAAATACAAGTCTCAATTTCTTATTAATAGAGTCGAAGCAGACAATGTCCATTGTCTATAAATATCAATTGCTAAAATAAAAAAAGTGCAGTGACTAAATGATGACTCTCAGATTCCTTATTTTAAGGACGGCTGGGACAAACAGCTTGCAGACTCCACTTTGAGTAGGACTAGTTTAGAGCACAGACTTCAGGGTTAAACTGCCTGGGTTTGGATTACAGTTCTAACATTTGCCAGCTAAGTGACTGTGGGCAAGGTATTTAATGTCACTGTTTCTCAGCTTCCTCACCATGATAAGAACACCGTGCCACAGAGTTACTGCCGCTCATTCAAAGTACTTGCAGGTCAAAACCCCCAGAGCGCCCAGAAGAGTGTCTGACTCACAGCAAATGCTACTGAAGTGTCAGCTGCCATCACTGCGACTCTCTGCTGTTCTGACTGCTCTCATCACTGCCACTATCTCTGTTGTTACTACTGTTATGACTCTGCCGGATGGTTTGAAGCCAACACTGGCACAGTTGTTTCATGAGTAAAATGAGGCACGCACACTTTCCCTTCCTTTTCACTTCCTTCCTTCCCTCCCAGGGAACCTGTTGACTAGAAAGTGAAATCACTGATTGAACGCATGTTAGCACCTGCAAAAGTGCCCTCCCATAACCAGAGGATCTGTATTGCCTAGATGCCACTTTGGAGAGACAAGACTAAGTGTCCTGGGCTTCTCTTCACAGGCCTTCTAGGCATGCCATCTGTCCATCACCAAACAAATGGAAATAGCACTGAGATAGCTGTCCTTTTGCCCTTCCTGGACAGTCCTGCCAGGCTCATGCCATGTGATCCTGGGTGCAGGCACACACTCCCTGGACAGTCCTGCTGGACTGATGCCATGTGAGCCTCGGTGCTGCCTGGGGGAAGGCATGCCCTCCCCCCTTCTCTGTGGCCACTGCACAGCCTGGCAGAGGGAATGCCTTACAAGGACATTTTTAAACTTTCTGCCCCAACTGAATACCTAGCCTACATGCATCTTTCACACAGACATATATATATTTCTCCCAGGTATCTCGTTAACATTTGTTTTGGAGTCTCAGCTAAAATTTTGAGAATTCTTTCTTGCTTTTTTTTTTTTTTTTTTTTTTAAGATCAGCTACCTATCCTTAGCTGGAAAGAAGAATATCAAGGAGACAGAGAAACATGTTTAAGAAACAATGGAACCTGAGGTTGGGAGATTGTTAGAAAAGAATTTACGATCATTAGAAAGCAGGATAATTTCTTCAGACGGAAAACCAAAATACCATCTCCTCATTTGCTTTTTAAATTTTAAATTCTGAGAATATTAAACCAATGGATTGATATGGTCTAACTAATTTGCAATTTCATTAAGTAAAATTTTTATGGGAAAAGAGAGGACAACAAAATAACCCAAACCAGAGCAAGTATTTAAGCTCTGAAAGTAAATTTGCAGGTGAATGGCCTTGGTGTCAAGATTTACTCACTTATACATAACTACTGTGTCTTGACAAGGTCAACGAGAGAACAGGAAAAGCTGAAGTCCTCACCTAGCCTCAGAAGACAGAGTAAATGGTTTAAAGGACAAGAGGCCTAACAACACACACACACTAGCAGGTGATGGGGTTGGGAGGGTGTGGCAGGCACACAGACAGACCAGCCAGAGATGTCATTCAGCTGGTAGTGCATGGCTCTGACATGGCCCAGATTGTAGTCAACTAGTTATCAGTTCATGGCCCAGATTGTAGTCAACTAGTTATCAGTTTTAATGTGTCTTTGCTATTCAAGCTGAAAATTACCACATTTAATAAGCCAGCATCTTTAGTTCACAGATTCACTCTATAGCACACTGTTGCATTCTTTTTCTTTTCAATTCGGTACACTAAACATTTTGAAGTTGCTCTATATGGCATGTAGCCTGACACTTCTGGGAAATAAACATCAACAGGCTTTCTGATAGAATGAGACCAATAATACAGTCAGACAAAACACAAAAGTAAACTTGTTTTTGTCACTCTCTCTCATCTTTTCATCTGATTCTGCAGGTTTTTATAACTCTTAAAACTTATTCACTATATCCATCCATCCATCTATCCATTTAACCACGCATTCATTCACTTATTCAAGTAATTGCTGAGCACATTCCTGCTGACTGGCACAATAATTTGCTTTTGGAACCTAGCTTATAATGGCAAAAGACAGAAAATAAACAAGTTAGCAAAATTAATAATTACAGTCGTGAGCCACGTTAAGAAGAAAATCATGAAAATGTTAAAATACTGTTGTTACCCGGGAGATCTGCTAGGGAGTATTTCCTTCAGAAGGTTCAAATGAAGAAACCTTCCAGAGATTTAGGCAGGGTTGAAAGAAGCAACAAAGGGTATTGAGGAACCCAGAGACTAATAAGCAAGAAAGTGAAATCAAGAGGCAAAGAGAAGAAATGACCTTGTGAGGGCCCAGCGACACTGGAGGCCAGGAGAGAGTGTAACTGCACCATGGCCAGGACCACGATCCAAAGTGGGGAGGAACAGGAGAAGAAAAGTTACTTCTCCCTCCTCTCACCCTCAGTCTCCTGCTGGGTGCTGCCTGTTGGCAGAATCCATTAGAACCCTCCTGGCAAGGAGCCGCCATGATGCAGACCACAGCTTTGGCCTCTGGTTGGTAACGGACGGAGGCTGAGGGAAAGGGGAGAATGGAGAATAACCAGGAAAGTGGTCCTACTTAGGTAGGGTAGTCAGGAAAGGCCTCCCAATGCAGGCAATATTTGAAATGAGCCTTAGAGGGGAGATGCTCTGAGCTGTGGAAGAATGCCCCAGCAGAAGGGAGAGGGAGCGCGTATCTTTGTCATCCTCCCACCCAACTCCTGCAGCCCATACCCAGCACAAAGCCCTAACACAGACCCAGGTCCTCCAAATGAACATCTTCCTAGGTGAGACACCTGTATTCTATTTTCTCAATATCAAAAGAATTTGCTCAGACAAAAAGAATCGTTATAAGTAGGACACTTCCCAGAGAAAAGTCCAGCACTTCTGTTTATTTTAATGTACAAAGAAGGAAAAGGCAAGGGAGACATATGTAAAGGCAGGTGAGTGTAGGCAACTGAAGCAAATATAGCTCCCTTCCCTTTGTACAGCTTCTTTATGAAAAGCACGGGCTTTCAGACTTTGAATAGCCTCACAGCATATAACATACTTGTTATTGGGGCTGGGCACAGTGGATTCTGCCTGTAATCCTAGCATTTTAGGAGCCTGAGGTAGAAGGATCCCAGGAGGCCAGGAGTTTGAGATTAGCCTGGGCAACATAGCAAGACCCTCTCTCCAAAAAACAAAAACAAAAACAAATTAGCTGGGTATGGTGGCACACTCCTGTAGGCCCAGTCACTTGGAAGGCTGATGCAGGAAGATCACATACTCCTAGGAGTCTGAGGTTGCAGTGAGCTATGATGACACTGCTGCCCTCTATCCTGGCAGTAGAGCCAGATCCTGCTTTAAGAAAAAAAGCAGTGCTAATGTGCCCATCCTTCTTTTAAATGCAGAAACACTGTAAGAATTCATTCACAAATAATGATAGTTAATATGTATCTATAATTTAAACTCCTATTATTTTTTTAGTTTCATATCTACCTCCAAGTCACTAGCTAAAATCTATATAAAATATATACCTCAAGCCCATTAGTCAAGTATATCTCCTGACAAATTATTTTATTTTTTCTGTTGCCAAGAAACTATTTTCTCAATACAAAGTAAAATTTTCAATATTAATGAGATCATCACTTGAATTCAATGACCTGGCTTTTTAAAGCCAGTTTCCAGGTGCAAATCACTGTGAGCGAGCCAAGTTATGTATAGTAAGTCTGCCCTCAGATGGTACAGAGAGTTTCCTACTGGTAATTGAGGTTAAGCAGAGTAACTTCCTTCCTGTTAATCCTTCATACTCTGGGATCCATGCACCAATGGAAAAATAATCCTTTTCAAGGACAAATTCCAGGAATAATAATAAGCTGCTTGCATGTTAATGAAACTTTCCAATTTCCATATTCAAAGCTAACCATTTTTTTTCTTAAAGATCTTAAGGAACCTCCATTATCTAACTACATTAGACCGAAATTTCCCTAGTGCCTGTTTAATTTATTTCTTCTTGTTTTCTCCCTGATGCATCTGGAAACAGACGGCAATTCTTCTTTTTTAATTTATGATTCTTGCCAAGTGATTGACAACTGCTGATAAAAATAGTTAGTTCAGAGTGTATTATTACCTGTAAGAGAGGCCGCTGCACCCCCAGCACCTTCATGGTGTCTGCATTAGCGAGAATCTTCAAGGGGTCAGATGTTTTAGTGACTCCTTCGATCTCCTTGTTAATCTCAGCCAAGACCTGACTGAGGAAGATGCTTTTGATGTACATGGTAAGAAACTCTCGAAGTTTGGCTGGGCCAAGACCTAGGGCATGCTCAATCTCCTGAATAAATCTGGAAGACAAAAAAGTAAGAAAGATGTTAAATATATCAGAAAATAGATCAATAGATCAACAGCTAAGAATATATCTAGGCTTAGGCTACTTCCTAGGAATAGGGCAGGTTGCCAATCTATTATTCATCTATATATGATTTTAAATTTTTTCTAAATGTTATTTTAATTAATGAATAGAAATGGGATGGAATAGAAAAATGACTTCTAAACCTGGGTCGAGGGGAGGAGAGACAAAAAAGTATTTTTAATTAAAGAAGCAAGTAAGACTATAAGAAAGAAAAGGAAGGAATGATAAATAGAAAACACAAATTATCATATAAATTAAAAGCACACCCCAAAGAGTACATATTTCCCACGGAAATCTTTACGAGTAGAGATATAAATGTTGAGCGGGAGAGAGAAAGAAAAAACGAAGGATACTCTTTAAAATTCTTGATGATATATGAGTTTGGAGGTTAAGAACAGGATACCAGTTGGAGGACAAAGGAGAACTTCAAACTGATGATTTATTTTCTTGATTAAAAAACACTCGAAACATACATAACAGAATGTTGGTAACTATACAATCTCAGAGAGGAGTACACAGATGTTTGTTACATTATCGTCTGTAATTTTCTACACAGGCAGCTCATGCTTTGTGCGGTCTGATATGCAAAGACTTAAGTCACTGCAGTTTAGTTAAGTAACATCAGCCCCCCAATAACATGGTTTGAATTCCCACAGTACCACAGTATAGTGACCACAGTAAATTAACCATGATTAACTGCAGATAGTACAAATATCACTGCTAGCTCTTCAGAAAAAACTATATAAATAACTAATGCCCACGCATCATAGTAAGTGACCAATCACACCACTTTTTCCAAAGTCTATCGGTGATTATTCGCTCTGCATTTGCTATTCAGTTCCTGTACAGGCAGCAAAGCATGTAGTTGTGGTGCCTCCCTGCCTCCCAGTGATAAACCCAGGAGACATTTCATTAAAATGGGTAATTGAAAGTGGGAATTGGCCAACAAAGATAAACACGCAGCTAAAAAAGAAAAAAACCCTAAAAGTGATAACACTGGAAGTGAAATTTGAGTTGAATATAAATGGATTGATAGAGGAACTCGCTGCCTGTGGGAATATTGGCACTGCTGTCACTGGAGAGTCACGTGCAGCCAGGCCAGGGCCAATGCCCATGAGGAAGGTGGCAGTGATGGCGGGATGAAGACAGAGGACGTGCCAGGGAAGTTACGCTGGCAAAAAGTGCCAGTTTAAGGAACTCTTGGAGATATTTTGCAACGTTGAAAAAACAAAGGATATCAATTTATTTTTGAGGATTCAATGTTTTGTCATTCCATAAGTAATAGTTGTGTCTGGAGTGGACCTTGGTTGGTCCTAGATGATAAACTATGAATCATACCCCCAAGTATGTGCGTCATGTCATTGCATATTATTGTATAGATTTTGTTCATAGAGCCTCCAGGCAAACATTCAAGGGGAAACATGTAGTCAGAAGTGATAGTCATCAGAGAACTCAGTCTAGCAAGCGTGGCATGCCTGTGCAGGCTGGCTGGAGCAGAGCGAAAGGAGTTGGGCAACATGTGCGATTGACAGTGAACATAATGAGCAGAGGTTCTACAGCTTTTCAAGGCCCGAGGCTCAAAACCAGTGTGAGTTAAATACAACTCACATGGCAGTTAATGTCATAAAGTATACAAGGAGAAGGTTGTATAGCATTGTTCAAGCATTGCTCAAACTACTCTTGATATAATTCTACAAAGAAATAAAATAATTTAATTCTAAATGTTTCTAATGTTATGGCATGGTAAACTCATACTAGTTATTTTACTTTTTTGTAAACATTTATAAAGAACAGTAGGAGAATTTGATGTTTTGATAAAATTTTTAAAAGTCATGAATCAACTGTTATTACCCCTATTGAGTAAGACTGTTGTACATGTTTTCAACTTGCACGGTCATTTTTGCAGTTCCACAATTATGAGAGAGCGAAGACTATTTTTGCACTTTAAATTTTTCTCAAAGTAAAATGCAAGGAAATAAAATAAAGACAAAAGAGGAATAACTGGGAAGATACATTTGTAGCTTATATCACAGATGACAGCTGGAAATCAAGTAGAAAAAAAATCTAAATGACTTACTAGAAAAATGATCAAAGGTCAATGCCTATTAACTATTTAAAAAATTCCTAACTTCATTCATAATAACAAAAATGCAAAATAAACTACATTGAAATACCAATTTTTACAACCCATGCAATAGGCCAAATTCCAGGACACTCTGCTGGTCTGAGCGCGGGGAGAGGCATTCCTATATATTATTGATAGGACTGAAAAAATGGTTCAGTCTCAAATGAAGGGCACGTTAGTTCTATCATTCAAAATTACAAATGTATTTCCTTTGACCCCAAAATCTCACTTCTGGGAAATTCTTCTGACAGCTCTATCTGAATATGGATGAGATGATCTATATATACGTATAGTATATAGATCATCGTAGCATTGTTTCTATGCCAGAAGACTGGAAACAGCTCCAAAGTCCATCAGTTAGAGAATAATCTCTGATGTATCTATGCATTAGAATTCTGTGCAGCTCTCTCTACCACCAAATATGGAGGCTTTTGATACATTAATGTGAAAAGACCTGCAGGATGCATTGCTTTAAAAAAGCAAATGAAGATCAACATGTATTTAGTAGTATTTTATCACATTAACCTCTGTATAATAATTATATGTTCTCCTTTGTTCATTTTGCAAAAGACACCCTGGAAAGTCTTACAAAAAACTAAGTTGCTGTAGGAGGCAGGGCGAGGGGTGAGGTCTGGAAGAGAAGCAGAAATGAGACTTTTCAATTGTCATTTTTCACAATTATTTGATTGTTAAAAGCTGTGAATGTATTAGCTACTCAAATAACAATACATTAGAAAATTTAAAAGTGACCTACATATAACAAAAACTATATTCATAAATTGCTGTCTTATTAGACCACATTTAAAGTTTAGTATATAAATAGTTCCTTAAATTTAGTCGCTCAATCTAATAAAGAGTTTCCTTTACTTACTAAACCAATACATTGTAGTTAATCTTCTATATCCCGAGTTAAATACTCTATTTACCCCTAGGGGTATATGTATGTGGTAGTGAGGGGGTTTGGGGGGTGGGAGTATATACATAATGAAAAAAGTAACCCCAAAATATATGAAAGAAGTGGAAATTGAGAAGCATGAGAAACATCAATGAGGCTTCTTAATTGATGTTATCGATTTGGAAAGGAAAATAAAAACATGACCCCAAACAAGATATAAAGAATTTATAAGACAGGGTAAGTGGACAGGAAAAAATGGGGAAATAAAAGTAGACGGTTAACCATGGCCATAATTTTTGAATCTCCTGATCCCACACCCTGCTATGCCGACTCCTCCCAATATCATGTAATCCTTGGAGAAATCTCCCACCCAAGTGCATCCTGATCCCCTTGGTCTGCCTCTGAAAGAGAACTACTGTTATTAATTTGCTAATGAGTAAAACATCAAAGCTCTTTTTGCTATTTTTTTTAATAATATGAGAATCAATCTTAGACTCTCTATTTTCTTCAAAGGGATTTAGAAAAAAAGTGTTCTGAGCAAAAGTACTTCTTCCATTTTAAAAATCCTGAACACTTACAAGAAGGAAATGTTTGCTCATCGATCTGCTCCTCAACACAGGCTTATCCATGGGAGTGAGGGGGAGTCCCGGGTTTGCCCTTGGTGTCTCTGAAATATGAACTGCTTTGAGCAGCATGGACGAAGCCTCCCCCCACTTTTGGCTGCGTGATTTCTTTCAGATACAAATCATTTATTCCCTAAAGCACATGCATCAGTCTCAAAAGACACGCTCGGTTATGATGTCCTCTCTGACTTGAGGGGACTATTCAACCTGCTACCAAATCCATTTTAAGAGTTGTGAGTATCTCAGATTGCATGTGAAGCCCCCACACTGTACCCCATGGTTGAACTAATGTACACAACTATGATTCAATAAAAAAAAAAATTTAAATTGTGAAAAAAAAGAGTTCTGAGGGGCCTCGCGGCGCAAAAAGCAGGAAACATGAGTGAGAATGAAAGGGAGAAACTAGGGCTGCCGCACCAGTCCCTTCTCTACTCTAGTCAAAAACGGACAGTATGGGGCAAAGTGGGGACACTAATGCTGGCCAAAGGATACAGCATTTCAGTTAGATGCAGGGAAGAAATTCAAGAGATCTATTGTAAAACATGGTGATTATAGTTAATTAATAATGTGTGGAAAGTCAAACAAAGAGTAATTTTAAGATTTAAGTAGATTTTAAGTAGACTTTATTTTTTACAAAAAAAGGGTTTGTGAGGTTTCATGTTAATTAGCTCAATGTAGCCTTTCCACAATGTGTACACATTTCATAATATCCTGTTGTACACTACAAATACATATGCTTTCTATTTGTCAAATAAAAATCTAAAAGTAAAGATTTTTTAAAAGGAAGCGATTACTTTAAAAGGAAAACCACCTGTTCGTGGGCAGGACTGACACAAAGAACTCTGGGACCTTCTGCAGGTGACCCCACTCACTGTGGTTGAGCAGGTAGGAGCATCTGGGGAGTAGGATGGTCAGGACAGAAAAGGGATCCAGAATTCAGATCTGGAATATTCCATCGTGGGCACGTTACTTAGCCCACTTTAGCCTTATGTGTGTGTTGATTAAGTGAGAAAATAAAAATTAAGTACTCAGAATACAGACTGACAGTAAATCTCTAGTAAATGGTACCATGGCTATTTTTATAATTACCATTATTTCATAAACCTGATGAGGATGGAGATTAAAGTGTGACACTTTTTTTTGAGACAGAGCCTCATGCTGTCACCCTGGATAGAGTGCTGTGGCATCACAGCTCACAGCAAACTCCAATTCCTGGGCTCAAGTGAGTCTCCTTTCTCTGCCTCCCAAGTAGCTGGGACTACAGGCGCCCGCCACAACGCCCGGCCATTTTTTGGTTTCAGCCGTCATTGTTGTGTGGCGGGCCCAGGTTGGATTCGAACCCACCAGCTCAGGTGTATGTGGCTGGTGCCTTAGCCTGTTGAGCTACAGGCGTCAAGCCTAAAGGGGGACACATTTTATGATTTACTTTTACCTTGCCCCCTTACTTTCCCAAGAAGTCATCCTTAATTAGCAATGTAGACCATTAGATTAATACTTTGACTATTTCAGCAGCAAACTCAGGTGGGAAAGACCAAAATGCCATGTTGCCAAAGGCCAAGTATAAACCACTCGCTGTTATCGTCTTAGCACCTAGGATATAGTATACTGTTAGGACATGTGTAGAATAAAGCATTGATTAACAGGTCCTTTGATCACTGCCCACAGTTCTTGAAACTAGGGCATGACCTTCCTGACAAATAATGCCCTTCCTCCAAGAAACTGATCTAGAGGTTCCCATAAAAGATTAAAAAAAAAATAAATCAACCCATACCTCCACCATTCCCAGTGTTAACTGATACTTCTTATTAAAAGAACATTTTCTAGTTCTTGCCCACATTCCCACATGGTTTTTTATTGTGTGCAATAGGATTGTTCATACTAGTTTATATTCTGCTCTTTCATTGAATATTTGAGACTCAACCCATCATGCTAATGAATACATTATTAAACCAAACATCTATTAGGGAAAAATCTCCATTTTGCTTCTGTTGAATTATTTCCACAAATACTGCAAGTAGCTCTTCAACATCTTTCAAGGGCAAATTCCCCTATTCTCACAGTATACGCCCTGGGATCTTTCACCTACGAAGTACTTTAAAAATGATCTTTTAACTGGGAGACAGGAGGGAGAATGACAATGTAGAGGAGAATCAGTAAAATGCTCAGCTTTTCCAACAATGCTCCTAAAAAACTCTATGGAAGCATGAAAGCACTGAATTGTTAACAGCGAAAGGAATCTCATTAGGAAAGAAAAGACTTCATTCATAGTAAAGCTAGAACACAGATGAAACCCTGTAAAAAGGTATTATCTAATCTGGTGAAGGCCTTCTACGCTGAGGGTTTCCTACCCTTGTAAATGTACATCTGTTTTTGAGTAGAAAGAGACATGAGAATCAAAGGAAAGGATATACATATTGCTGTACATAAAGCATTTAATTACAGGACTTCTGAGGAGCCTTATTCAGATTGGCTTCCTAAACCTAAGGGTATAATGTAGGATAAGCCAAAAAACAAGTAACGACAGTATGGAACCAGCTCCCACTGTATTTGAATGGATTTAATTTTCTAAAATCCATCTAAGCATGGATTTTATTTTCTAAACTCTAATATTGGTATTTGCAAGTATTTAATTTTCAGGTTTGCTTCACAGATTATGAACTACAGGACCTCCAAAAATATGGACACATGCAATACTTCCATTTGCGAATTTACTCTTTCTTACAGCAAATTATGTGGCCTTTGTAATGTACACATGAGCACACACTACCTACATTTCGCCCAGGATTGCCAAAGTTTTTAATCTTGATTTGATTTCTATCCAGGGAAATTGTAAACTAATTAAAATTTCACTCAAGCTTCCCAAGTCCCTTCCTTAGCTCAGCCTCCTTAGCATAAATTCCATTTCATTGTAAAGCTCCATTTCTTCCATTTCATCTCAGCCAAGAACCGGGGCTGCTATCAGCTGGAAATATCCTTGAACATAAAGGGCCAACATTATATCATAGATGCGATGGGTACAGTGATATTTTATTCATTTGAATAAAATAGTTGCTCGTAGTAAATAGGTATCCCTTATCTTCACATCCTAATGAGTTTATAAAATTCAATGGCCAACATCACTAACGTAACGAGATAAATTGAGCCCCATGTGCCTCCTAAGATGTTACAAAGGAGAACACAGTGTCACTTCTCTGATATTTTTGCAAAAAAAAAAAAAAAAAAATGCATGTAGTGAATCTAATCATGACACGTCATCTTTCCATAAAACCAAAATACAGACTCAAAGGCGCAAATTTCAGAACCTTCAAAGTCAGGATTCTGGCTTTTAGAGCACAAGTAACTCATGCTGACGTTGTCATAAATAGCATATGACTGTTTATTGCTAATTATGTCTTTAATGTGTACATTTATGTGAAAAATCTGCATCATACAATATACATTTTTCACTTTGATATTTCCTGACTTCATTATATATTATATATAATAATAATATTCATTATATATTATCGCATATATGTTTTAATAGTTCAGGATGAATAATGTACAAATTAATATACATCTGGAAGGCTGGAGGATTTTTCTCCTGATCCCATGTGGCAGAGCCAGTAGAAATGCGTGACTTTTCCTGATGGCCTCTGCATCTGCAGGATCTCTCAGCATATCCTTTCCTCTAAAGCATTTTCTAATCTAGCCTAGACTCCGAAGAGATGTACCATGCTTATCTCCACTGAGAAGCTCTAGATCTCTTCCATGGCATCAGAGCTTTAACGATGTACAAAACAAACAAACATATAAAACCAACTCCATCATCTTCTCTCCATTCTAGTCCAAGATTTCCTTGGGAAAGGAGAAGCGGCGTGATATTTACAGGTCTGCAGAAGCTTTGCGTAAGTAGTCAAGCACAGTCAAAGACAAGTCCACGTGGCACCATCCTCACCGTGCCAGTCCCCTGTGGTCACGTTTACTATTTGTGTGTTTATTAATGTAGGACATAGATTATAGGTGAATTCAGACTTCAAAAACTCAATTAGCAATAAACAGTGGCACACTGTTTATGATGCATTTGTGAAGGAATTACTTGGCTCTGGGAGCCGGAAATTCTGCATTTGAAATGTGCACCTTTGGTTTTGTGTTTCAGTTTGAAGTAAAGAATGCAAACAGCAGTAATAAACCTACAGCATGAATGACACATGAGTTCCAGGAGAAAATAAAATGTGCATTTTGCCCCCAATCCAGGAAACCGAAAATAATCATTGGACCCAGAATGAGAACGAAGCACCGACCGTAAGATGTAGAGCTTCTCTGGAGAAATATGGGCCCAGGTAAAAAGATGGCAAACAGCACTAATACCAGAGTCCCGCGCTCTGATGACACTGTCTGCACATCACTATAAGGGAAATAGTGAACTTTTACGCAGTATATTCAGAATCCCTACCATGCTTGACTTGCATGATAAAAAAAAAAAAAAATCAACCTAGAACCCATAATATAATTGACGCCCAGAAAGGAGCCCATTGCTGTATAAAGAACTATGCGATCAGTCAGCTCTACTCAGGTAAATGGGCCTCTGCAATGAAACCCAGTGGAGCCAGACTGCAGAAGGCCGCAGCCCCGGCTCCTGTAAATGTGGCTCCTTTAAGACAAATTTCTTACTTACGCGATTGCTCTAAGATATGACATTTAAGACAGAGCAAACTGGAAAACAACTTGGACAAAGGAGAGATGGCCCAGAGGAATTGATTTGAGATGTATTCAACTTAACTTTTATTATCTGAGTCGAAAAAGATCATTTAGAAGTGATTTACAAGGGGCTCATTCAGAAACAGCAGCAACAGGCATATTTAAGACTATAAATCAGTGGAACATGAAAACCGAAGAAAAATCCATAAAGGTTAATGCACTTTGGAGCACATTTGCCTCTTAATTCAAGGGAGTAAGCCACCGGCACATCGGGAAGGGGCTCTCCCCCAAGAGGCTGTAATTGTTCATGCTGAGTGTAACTACTATCTGTGCCTTTTGTATATAAAGATTTTCTCTGTAAAAGTGCAAAATAAGCTCATCACTGCAGAGCCCAATCATGTCCTCAGCCCCTACCTGTAGGACACAATTTGCTGAACTAATGTAATAAAGAGGGTTTGGGGCACTCTTATTTGTAATGTGAAATTCATGCCAGGATTAGAGGAGAAAAGAGGTAAAAATCATTAAGTAAAGGAAGAAAAGAATATTGTCTATAAAATTTGGACTCTATAGGCTTATAAACAAATTTAACTTTTAAAAATCTTACCATGACTATATTGCAAGTGATTTGTGACTACATTTAAGTGTTCCCTGCAGACTCAAAAGCACTTTAAGGAGAATAAGCCTCTTTAAAATGACAGCTGTTAAATTTTTTAAGCATATAATTTGGAAATTGAAGTGACTTACACTCTAACCCTTAATATCAAGCAATTTTTTTAAGCAAAAAGATGCATATAAAAATAAACAAATAAATAAAGGCTGTTGATAGAAAACTCAAGAGAAAAAATAATCACCCTACTTTTCTAATAGGTCTGGAATTTTGTTTTTTTCCTTTCAATTATCTTACTTATAGTAAAATAACCTCTTCTTTACATTTTTTATGAAAGATAAAGCTGTCAGAAAATTTTGGAACTTAGTAAAAATGTCTATCATATTCCTGAAAACTTATGTGTCATATATTAAATCCACTCCATTTTAGCTGCTCCATATCAGTTTGGCCTTCAGATATTCTAATGCAAAACACAGGGGAACCTGGAAAATCTTCTGTTTGTCAGCAGGAGGTATATTAATAATTGCGTACACCTACGGAGCTCTTGTCATGTCCTGATCAAAGAGCTTGATGTAAATTATTTTGTGTAACTTTCACTAAAACTCTGAGGACCGCACTGTACTCTATTTTACATATGATGAAACTGAGTAACTGAAAAGATAACAGTAAAATTAACAGCTGAAAGTTACATTGTTCTTACTACCACCATCTCTTGGTATCTTGGTATCACATTAGTGTCTGTGGGGAATTGGTTCCTAGACCCCCAGCCTATATCCAAATCCATGTGCACTGGAATTCTGCAGTTGGTCGTGGAGAAATTACTCATATGAGAAGTCAGCTTTCTATGTCCTTGGGTTTCACATCCTGTGAATCCTATAGTTTTGATCTATGTTTGGTTATGGATATGGAACCCATTGACATGGAGGAACAAATGTATTTATTGGAAAAAATTCTGGTGTATTCAGACCAGGATAGTTCAAACCAGTGTTGTTTGAGCCGCATAAGCCAACACTGGTTTAAGTAACCACCATGCTTGGCTTCACATATTCCTTACAATACCATCAAGTAAAGTATTTTTATAACTGCCATTTGGAGGAAGACATGAAGGCACTAAAAGGTGAAGTTTCTTTCCCCAGGTCATACAAGTAGTATGTGATGCAGTCAAAATTTGATCTTGGAGAGTTTGACTCCAGAGACCATGCTGGACTCCATCACCACCACGCGACCTGACACACTCTTCCAACATCACAGCCTCTCACTGTTCACGACTGGGGTTAGAACTCTCGAGGTGGGCAGGGACGGGGAGGACAGTCAATGCACCCCAAGGTCCACAGTCTGTGCTGAAATTTGCTGATAAGGTGGGATTTTGTGGGGATGGAGAGGACCATAATATTGTTAAATACAAATAATTTAATATCAAGAAGCTGAGATGATTTAACCTTGAAATATAATAAATCTTTTCTCCTTCTTGCTCCTGACCTGCATTTTCTAGCACTTGTTAACATACTCTCAGATGATGTCTTCCTGATCAACGGTGTCCAACATGGAGCTCCTTACCCCTGCCTTCTCATTGTTATTTCAATTCTCTCCCGTGCATTCTGTAATTCTGTATCTTCATCATTCCAGCTACCCAGGCTCCAGTTTAAAAATCGAGCCTAGGATGTTGGTCCACGCCTATAAATCCTACTACCATTTTGGGAGGCTGACGTGGGAGGATCACTTGAGGCTAAGTGTAAGAGACTAGCCTGGGCAATAGTGAAGCCCACTTCTCTAAAGAAAAAAAAATTTTTTTTAAATAACCTGAGCACAGTGGTGTATGCCTACACTCCCAGCTACTCAGGAAGTTGAGGCAGGAGGATTGCTTGAACCCAGGAATTTGACGTTGCAGTGAGCTATGATGACATATTACACTCTAGCCTGAACAACAGAGCAAGATCCTGCCCCCCCCCAAATCATTATTTATCTTTTCCGCTCTCTTGCCAATGAAACAAGAAAGAAGCTTCTAGACTAATAAACATTCTCTTTCTATTATATCTTATGGTCATACATTTATCCACTCATTCACTCCTTAGTTTTTCTAGGCAGTATTTACGGAGTGCTCCTACTCCTCTGTACTGTTCCAGGTGCTAAAGCATCCAGAGTGAAAGAATCATGCCCTACGGGCTAACCTCACAGACCATATGATACAAACTCCATCAGTACAGTGGAGGCACCAGGCAGACTCCTGTATTTTGTAACATTCACACACTAATTCAGGTTCTTACTAAATGAAATGATGTAGATGAATGGGCAGAACCCAACACAACTTCTTTCCCAGGCCTCCTTAGATGAGTCTCCTAACTGGTTCTCTCATCCACAATCCCTTCTTCCTTCAATTTATCTAATGTAGAACTACTCTATTGGTCTCACGGAAGCGCTGATTATATAAACTACTTGTAGCTTCATAAGGTGCCCTGCTCTCTTTTGACCCGAGGTTACTGTACCTGCTGTTCCCTTTACCTAGAACACCCTCCTCATACTAGTTCAGATGTCACTTTCTCCATAGACCCTTCTCCCTTAAGGGGACTCTGCTGTCCCTTTATTACGCAACCACACCCCTAGGTCCACAGAATACTGTGGTTGAGGCGTCTGTATTCTCTACTAATTTTTGGTTTTCAAGGTCTAATTTGAAACTAACTTATTCATAAAGTTTCCCCTGATCTTTATAAACTACTTTATTTATTTAAACTACATTGCATCATTATTCATAGCAGTCATCATTTTTCTACCTATGTTTTTCTCTCTTATTAGACTGAAACTCCTTCAGAGCAACAACCGTATTTTGCACATTTTGGAATCATACTTGAAGCACCTAGCACTACATAAAGTACACTGGACATGATTATTAAATGTTTTAATAAATAATAGTAAGTTATTAATACAGCTTGTTTGGGTATATCCTTAAAGGCCAGTGCTTTTTAAGGGAGTTGCAATGCACAGATTATTTTAAAGCCATGTTTTAGGAAATAAATATAGCTGGCCAAGAAAGATGAAAAGGGAATAGAGATGGTGAAAGAAAAAAAGAGAATGTTGGGAAGTTAAATAATACATGCATTATGTTAAGTGTATCAATATGAAGCATTTTTAGGCAAACTATCAACAACTTAAAACCTAGCCCTTTCCTCAAATATGAAATTTAGTGAATCTGGTCTAAGTTGAACACTACTAGGCATCAATGGGAGAGGCCAAAACTGGAAGAATTTCATGTGTCAAAAACATGACTGAGCACCTGCTGGGTAAAATTACAGTAAACATTGCTTGGGAGAGACAGGCTGGCTACATGGCTCTCTCCTCAACGCTTCCTTAACAGGATGGATTTCATTACATTTAATAAGTGAATATTTTACAAAACTCAGGTTTAATAATCTCAAATGAGCCTATTTTGTAGCTAACCTTGTTCTGAATGTGGCTTATGATTGTTCCTTATCCTACTCTTACAACTACTATCACTTATTAATGGCCAACCTAAATGCAGTGTTCAAAAAATAAAGTACAGGCAAAGTAGTAAGTGATCCCCTAGTTGTCAATTATGAGTCATAGAAAGATAAAAACAATTATGATAAAAATCTTGCCCATTAAACTTTTCTAACCATTTTTTTGTTTGTTAGTTTGAGACAGGGTCTCCCTCTGCTGCCTGCTAGAAGAGTCTATGCAGCAGCAGCATCATAGATCACAGAAACCTCCAACTCCTTGGCTCAGTAATCCTCCTGCCCCAGCCTCCCAAGGAGGTGGGACTATAGGTGAACACTACCATGCCTGGCTAATTTTTTAACTTTTTGCAGAGATGGGTGTCTTGTTATTACCCAGACTGTTCTGGAGCTCCCAGCCTCCAATGATCTTCCCAGCTTGGCTTCCCAGACTGATATGATTATACTACCATGCATAGCAAACTTTTCTACTCTTACTTTCCTCTTCTTTCATACTCGATTATTTCAATTAAGCCATACTAATCTTCTCAATATCACTGTTAGTTCCTTTCTCTGCTCCCAC
Organism: Arctocebus calabarensis; assembly: GCA_963573935.1. Classification (NCBI taxonomy): domain Eukaryota; kingdom Metazoa; phylum Chordata; class Mammalia; order Primates; family Lorisidae; genus Arctocebus; species Arctocebus calabarensis. The sequence goes on along the minus strand of CAUYON010062592.1, from coordinate 70,937 downwards.
ATCCACATTTTTCAGAACAATATATATAATTAAGTATCCTTTAACAATATTCACAATATTATTTTTCTGTAGTGGTTCAAAGTTATCAAATTTACCTCCTATGGAGCCCTTTCCTACTCAGAAAAAATGACCACTTTCTAGAGTCTAATTTTTAGACATCTGTTAACATAACAAAATTTCAAGGTTTCAACATGACAAGCCAGGTTAGGGTAAAATCAGGGTAAAATCAATTTAACACTAAAAGTAAACAAAGCCAAACATTTAAAGCCATCTCAAGCAGCATTTCATTTATACTGTCCTATGTTCTTTGCAGAGGCAACAGACCTGTATCTTTTTTCTTTCTTTCTTTTTTAGGGAGGGGGGACATTGTCTTACTCTGTTGCTCTGAGTAGAGTACAGTGGTATCATCACAACTCACTGCTGCCTCAAACTCTTGGGATCAAGCCATCCTCCTGCTTCAGCCTCCCAAGTAGGTGGGACTATAGGCATGTGCCATTACGCCTAGCTACTTTTAAAAATTTTTAGTAGAGACAGGGTCTTGGTTTTGTCCTTTTTTTTTTTTTTTAAGACAGAGTCTTACTCTGTTGCCTTGGGTAGAGTGCTGTGTCATCACTGCAGCTCACAACCACCTCAAACTCTTGGGCACAAGCGATCTTCCTGCCTCAGCTTACTTAGTAGCTGAGACTATACGTGCTTTCTAGGATGCCCAGATAATTTTTCTATTTTTAATACAGACGGGGTGTCACTTTTGCTCAGGTTAGTCTCAAACTCCTGAGCTCAAGCAATCCACAGGTTTTGGCCTCCCAGAGTGCTAGGATTGTAGGTGTGAGCCACTGTGCTTGAACTCAGGCTGGTCTTGAACTCCTAACCTCAAAGGATCCTCCCAGTTCAGCCTCCTAGAGTGCAGAATTACAGGTGTGAACCTCAATACCTGGCCAGTTATATCCCCTCTTATAGTCAGATTCATAAATAGGTCTGCTTTTTAGATAGAAATGACAAAATTTAGTATTCCTTCCATTCCATTTTATTTAAGTTTTCATATCCCCCATAAGGCTAAATCAGAGCTAAAAATTCTACTCACAAATCTGAGATGTAGATAAGCATAGATTATTACATTTGTATATGGCATAATAAAGAAAAAATAGCCTCCTGTCTCGCTGATTACTTGGAGGTGAATATCTATCAATTGTATAAGGATTAAAATGATGGAATACACATCATTTCCAAAGAAAAACTAGACCCTCTAGAAGAATTCTGATTACAATATTATTCCTGCAGAGCTGATAGTCTTTTGGATTATGTTGATGACAAACACCTAAAACCTGCAAAAGATAAAACAGCTATCCAAAAGTCAATGTGTGCAATCAGGTGACTCTGCATAGCGCATTACACTCCGGGCTGATGGTTGCTACTAACTGCAGCTGAATATTCAAGAGACAGAAAAAGCCTATAGAAGTAGTTTGTATATTAAAAAAAATTTAAGGTGAGCCCCAGTTTTGTCTAAGAAATGTTTCCTATTTTTAAAGCAATGGAAAACATTTAAGGAATATATACTTTATCAAAACACAAATGTGGAGTACATCTTAATGGAAAAAAATTATTTCAGAAAATGACTTTGTCTCATATGAAAATTGTGAAAAAATTTCTAGCCATCATACTGGCAGCCAGGTCCCTCTTAACAGCTTATTTTCAACATTATATTATACATAAAAACTGTTCATGTTTATGAGGTCAACAACGAAAAATTATGGCTACAGGCGTGATAGCAACAAACGCAAGAGTTAGTTTTGCATTTGCCATTTATGTACTCAGGTCATTACTACAATGCATTCACACTTGTTAATGTCTTCAAGTCTTTTTCTGTCATTTCCCACATGCTTATCTTGCTGTGGAAGTGATATAAGTCCTCCTGGACAGGAGGTATTCATTCTGTTTCTCTTCTATTTTAAAAGTATGCAGGCAACATCCATCATACTGTCTGCTTTTGACAAATTGTGACAATGATCATTCAGGTAAAATTCCAGAACAAACTAAAACATGATGGTAAATCTCCCAAATTGTAACTAATTATTAATTCAACTAACATTTACTGACCCTATATAAGCTGTGCCCTAGAAGTAGGTCACATAGGTCAGGTGAGGATATGATGCTCTCTCGCAGCTAGAGTCCGCATTTGCACTTACAAAGATCTTTGCACAGCTGAACCTCATTTTGCTTTGAGTGCTGTTTGACAGAGATAATTATTTCCACTTTATATATGAGGAAACTACGGTTCAGATAAGATCATTTATTTGTTGAAGGTCACACTGCTATCAGGTTTTAAGATAGTTCTTGAAGCCAGATCTGGCTCCCAATTAGTCCACCATTCTTTCTTCTAGACCACATTCTCAGAATGGCAGAAGCCATGATGTATGGAAATTCAGGAGAATGTTATACACCCGGACACAGACTAATTCTAGAAAATTTCCCAATGAGCAGAAATATAAAAGGCCTATTTTTCATAACTAAATTTTAGATATTTTGGTAGTTTTAGAACTTTCTGATATACAACTATATCCTAAACAGTTTTAAAATATTGACAAAGTCTGATGAGTATAGCTTTGTTGGAAAAGTGAGTGGGCAAAACACACAAATAAAAAGGAGCAACCCAAAAGGATTCTGCACTAGTGGAGTGCTAATTTTTTACAGGAAAGGATCTCAGAATGTGTCTGACGTGTCACCAATGTCACACACAGGCCCTAGAAACTGCGAGAGATGTGGAATTTTCTAAGACTCAATCACAATGTTAGGCCAGGCACAAAAACTACATCTCTCGTCTCTTAATTTAGTGTCCTATTCTCCAATGACAGAAGGGAAAGCGCAATTAGACTATGTGGGTTTCTCTTTAACGTGGTTGGCCATTTTCCCTAACAGCACAATTACTCTGCTAATGAGATTAAATGTGGTTTAACTAGAGGATGATTTCACTGCAGACACCCCCACCCCGCTGACTCCAGCTCCCACAGGATCCATCACTGTGCTGATGCACCCACCTACCATTCACTGCCTTAATGAAAGCCAGACATAAGAATCAGGCCTGCACAGTAGTGAAAAACACAAGGGCTTTTGTTTACATTGAAAAGGAGCCTCATTTAGTCAATCTGAATCTTCCTAATACCCAGTGAAATATTTATTAATGAGTATCAGCCTGGCAAGCCAGAAAGTCCTATTTGCATTAATTTAAACCATAAATAATTGAAGGTAGATTTCATTCCTTAAATTGTGGCTTCAGAAAAACCCTGAATAGCATACTGCATAAAAAGGGACCATTAGTGAGATAAAAGGTACTAAAAGTTGAAGGTAGTTTTGTCTACCCGTAGACTACATGGATCATTTCCTAATAATACATAATTCATTATTCTGTTATATTTATCTCAGTAGAGAAGACAGAAAGAGACAGTGGTAATTTTTCCCTATTTCTTTAGGAATTCTTTAGGATTACAGGGAACATATCTGTACTATTCATAGGTTGGACCCCAAACTAATTCTGAGCAGACTTAGATGCCACATTAGAGCATTAATGGTACAGACTATGCTCTAATTTGTTTATATCCTGATCCCCCTCCTACACTCTGGGTTCTCCGAGTGCAGAATATTGGGTGGATTTACCACTGTATCCCCCAGGTGCACAGCAGTGTGCACTGGCAGATGTTCATTGCAAAAATTCCTGCATACACTGAGAAATTAAGTGTGCTCTAAAAATGACCATGATGCAAACCAGCTAACTTAGGGCTTTGTTTAGCTGAGTGTATGTGAATAAAATATTTAGATGCTCCTTGACTTACAGTGGGGTTACATCTCATTAAACCCATCATAAGTTTGAAATTTTTTAAGTCAAAAATGCATTTACTACACCTCACCTGTTCAATGTCATAGCATAGCCTCACCTACCTTAAACATGCTCAGAACACTTGCATTAGCCTGTAATGAATGAAATCATCTAAAGCAAAGCCTTTTTTTTAGCAAAGTGTTAAATATCTAGTGTAATTTCCTGAGTACTGAATTGAAAGTGAACAACAGAATGGTTGGTTGCATGGGTATTTAAAGTATGGTTTCTACTGAATGTACTACATATTTCAATGTCACACTACCATAAAGTCAAAAAATTATTAAGTTGAACCACCATAACTTGAGGACTATCTGTATATTCATAGTAGGCGGCCATTGTTCATGCTTTTATTTTCTCTACCCATAACAATTAGAACTAACTTCGTTTATTGCACGCCCTAATTAATTCATATTTCTGAGTCTCTACCTTCAGGAAGTATTCAGGAATGACAATATTACTGCTAAGACACAATGTTCCTCTTATGAGCTGGGAATGCAGTGGTGTAGAAGGAAGGGAGCCGGCCTGCTGCTGATTCATAAAGAGGAAATATATTCAACAATAACAGAACATACACATGACAGGATGCTAGTAACTAATGTCTAGCTCACAGCTTAGTCCTGTTTTCTATACCCCTCTTCTCAGCACTCCTATGGAAATCAGTGTGGGAATAAACAATATTGTTACAAAAGAGATACCAGATACCAAGTGGAGGGAGAGTCATCTTCATGCTCTCCAATTAAATGTCACACTTTTGTCATCTGCCTTCACTCTGGTAAAGTATCTGGAATGGATTTGTCATGCAGGTTGTGGCTCTTGGCCAGCTGCTATGAAACAATTCTTTTATTCATCTGGAGAAAGAAAGGCTTGATCAGCTTGACCCTAGGCCTGAGTCATTGTATTCCTCAGGATAATTCATGTAAGGTAAAACACTGGAATGGAACAAAAGCATGAGGTGACCTTAAAAATTTTATATCTTGCTTTCAGCCTTGAGAAGTCGTGTATGCTTAACACTTTGTAGTATTGTTACTACAGAATAGAAAATGCCTTCCCGCCTGTAGTCCCAGCGCTGTGGGAGGCCGAGGCGGGTGGAATTCCAGTGCTCACAGTTCGAGACCAGCATAAGCATGAGTGAGCCAGAGTAAAAGACCCCGTCTCAACCACCAGGAAAGAACACCGCCGGGCATTGTCGTGGGTGCCTGTAATCCCAGCTACTTGGGAGGCAACAGGCACAAGGCATCGCTATAAGCAAGGACAATGTAAAAAACAAAACAAAACAAAACAAAAAAAAAAACAAGGAAACTAAGAAGAGTGCAAGCCAACTGAAATTGAAAGCAAAATAAAAAAATAAATAAATAAAAAGAAAATGCCTTCCTGTTAGGTACCCATCATGAGAAAAAATGTTTTGACTAGATATCACCACTGTCAGTTACCTGGTCATCTAAACTTTAAAAGCAATGACCAGAGGATCTCCATGACATGTTTCCCTGAATGAACCTTTTTGCCTATTATTCTGAAGGTTATTTTGAATTCTTGAAACAAAAGAAAGAAAACTTTATCATCAGAGGACTGGAGATTCAGTGAAAGAATATTACTTAATAAAATGACTATTACTATACAACAAGAAGACATCTCAATACTAAACATTTATGTGCCTAACCTAAATGCTGCCAGATTTATGAAACAGATGTTGAGAGGTCTTGACCAATGTGATACCCCATAAAACCTTAATAGTCGAGGACTTCAACAGACCCCTGCAGAACTGGACAGATCCTCTAAACTGAAACTAAACAAGAATACAAAGGACTTAAATGTGACTCTAGATCAAATGGGATTAAAAGACAAATACAGAACCCACCATCCCAAAGTAAAAGACTATACTTTCTTCTTATCAGCTCATGGCACATACTCCAAAATAGATCACATCCTAGGATATAAATCAAACCTCAGCAAAATTATAGGAATAGAAATTATACCATGTCTCTTCTCAGACCACAAGGCCATACCGGTGAGGCTCAACTCCAACAAAATTGTTTACCCCCACATGAAGTCTTAGCAACTAAACAACCTTATGCAGAATGATAGTTGGATTCAGGAAGAGATTAAAGAGGAACTTGTTAATTTCCTCAAACACAACAACAATGAAGACACAAGCTACCAAAACCTTTGGGATATAGCAAAATCAGTCCTGAGAGGAAAATTTATTGCACTAGATGCTTACCTTCGAAAAACCGAAAGTGAACACATCAGTGCACCACAAAGCACCTTATAGAACTGAAAAAAGAAGAACAATCTAACCCTAAACCAAACAGAAGAAAAGAAATAGCCAAAAGTAAATTTAAGATTAATGAAATTGAAAACAAAAAAATTATTCAAAAAATTAACGAAACAAAAAGTTGTTTTTTTTAAAAAAGTAAATAAAATAGATAAATCCTTGCCCAGACTTACTAAAAACAGAGAAGTAAAATCTCTAGTAACCTCAATCAGGAATGATAAAGGGAAAATAACAACAGATACCACAGAGATACAAGATATTATCTCTGAATACTACAAGAAACTCTATACCTAGAAATTTGACACTGTAGAGGAAATGGATTAATACTTAGAATCACAACTCCTGCCTAGACTTAATCAAGATGAGATAGATCTTCTGAACAGATCAATTTCAAACACTGAGATTCAAGAAACAATAAAAAAAAATCTCCCCACAAAAAAAAAATGCCCTGGTCCAGATGGCTTCACACCAGAATTCTATCAAACTTTCGCAGAGCTTATACCCATACTGCAGAAATCGTTCCAAAAAATTGAGGACGGAATCTTTCCCAACATGTTCTATGAAGCAAACATCACCCTGATACCAAAACCAGGAAAAGACCCAACTAAAAAGGAGAACTACAGACCAATTTTACTAATTAATATAGATGCAAAAATTTTCAATAAAATCCTAGCAAATAGATTACAGTTTATCATTAAAAGAGTCATACATCACAGTCAAGTAGATTTCATCCCAGGGATACAAGGCTGGCTTAACATATGCAAATCCATAAACATAATTCACCATATAAACAGGAGCAAAAACAAAGACCATATAATCCTCTCAATAGATGGAGAAAAAGCATTCGATAAAATTCAAAATCCTTTCTTAACTATAATGCTGAAGAGTACAGGCATTAGTGGCACATTCTTTAAATTGATCGAAGCTATCTACGACAGTTCTATGGAAGTTTTAGCCAATATAATCAGGCAAGATAAGGAAATTAAAGGCATCCAAACCGGCAGAGAAGTGAAATTCTCCCTCTTTGCCAAAGATATGATCTTATACTTAGAGAACCTCAAAAACTCAACCAGAAGACTCCTGGAAGTCATCAAAAACTACAGTAATATCTCAGGATATAAAATCAATGTCCACAAATTGGTAGACTTTGTATATGCCAATAACAGCCAAGATGAGAAGGAAATCAAGGACATAATACTCTTCTTAGTACTTCCAAAGAAAATGAAATACCTGGGAATACACCTCACAAAAGAGGTGAAGGAACTTTATAAAGAAAATGATGAACCTCTAAGAAAAGAAATAGCAGAAGATATTAACAAGTGGAAGAACACACCATGCTCATGGCTGGGAAGAATCAACATTGTTAAAATGTCTGTACTTCCCAAAGCAATCCACAGATTCAATGCTATCCCTATTAAAATACCAACATCATACTTTGAAGACCTAGAAAAAATAATTCTTCATTTTGCATGGAACCAGAAAAATCCCCATGTAGCCAAGACAATTCTTAAAATAAAAACGAGGGGCATCAGTCTACCAGACTTTAGACTGTAATACAAGGCCACTGTGATCAAAACAGCATGGTATTGGCATAAAAATAGAGACATAGACATTTGGACCCGAATAGAAAACCAGAAGATGAAACAAACATCTTACAGCCACCTAATCTTTGATAAACCAAACAAGAACATACACTGGGGGAAAGACCCTCTATTCAATAAATTGTGCTGGGAGAACTGGATATCCACATGTAAAAAACTGAAACTGGACCCACACCTTTCTCCACTCACAAAAAATTGATCCAAGATGGATAAAAGACCTAAATCTAAGGCATGAAACAATTAAAATCCTCAAACAAACTGTGGAAAAACACTGGAAGCTATAGGCCTGGAGGAAGACTTCCATGGCAATTGCTACAACAATAAAAATAAACAAATGGGACTTAATTGAACTGAAAAGCTTCTGTACAGCTAAGGTGACAGCCACCAAAGCAAACAGACAACCTACCCAATGGGAAAGAATATTTGCATATTTTGATTCAGATAAAATCTTGATGTCTAGGATCTATAGAGAACTCAAATTAATCAACATAAAAAGAGCCAACAATCCCTTGTATCACTGGGCAAGAGAGATGAATAGAACTTTCTCTAAAGAAGACAGATGAATGGCTAACAAACATATGAAAAAATGCTCATCATCCCTAATTATTAGAGAAATGTAAATCAAAACCATCCTGAGGTACCATCTAACCTCAGTGAGAATGGCCCACATCACAAAGTCTCAAAACTGCAGATGCTGGTGTGGATGTGGAGAGAAGGGAATACTTTTACACTATTGGTGGGACTGCAAACTAATACAACCTTTTTGGAAGGCAGTATGGAGAACCCTCAAAGAACTCAAGCTAGATCTCCCATTTGATCCTGCAGTTCAATTGCTGGGCATCTACCCAGAAGAAAAAAAAATCCTTTTACCACAGGGACACTTGCACTAGACTGTTTATTGAAGCCTAATTTACAATCGCCAAAAGGTGGAAACAGTCTAAATGCCTACCAACCCAGGAATGGATAACAAGTGGTATATGTATACCATGGAATACAATTCAGCCACTAAAAATGATGGAGACTTTACATTTTTATATTAACCCGGATGGATGTGGAACATATTATTCTTAGTAAAGCATCACAAGAAGGGAGAAACAAGAATCCTATGTACTTAATTCTGATATGAGCACAATTAAAGTCCTAGTATACAGAGGGGGCAAGGAGATGGGGAGAGCTGAGAAAGGGAAAGAGGAGAGGGTAGGGGGACAATGGGGCAGGACACAATTATAAGAGGGTCCTTATCTAATGAAAGCAATTAATGTAACCTGGTTCTGTGTACCCTCAATGAATCCCCAATAATAAAAAAAAAATCTATTACTAGTACTATCTTATGAGGAAGATAATTTTTATTCTTAGAGCTGTGAATTTTTCATTCTGAACCCCAAAAAGGAAACTAAGTCATTACTTTAGGTCTTAATAAAGAAGATAGACTCCCTTTATATTTGGTCAATTAATTCTCTAGAGAAGATATTGTCATAAAAATGTGGAAGGAATCAGAATAGTTAGAAACTATTAGAATCATTGAAAGTTACACTTATTTTCAAATTTATAGTATGTAAATCTACTATATTTAAATATGATTTTAGAAGACCCCAAAAGGAATGACAACTAGAGAATAATAATCATCATAATCCTAATATTTCAAATTTATTTCAAAATTTTTTAGTCAGTTCCACATTTATTACCTAATTTAATGCTATCAATATAACATTATGCTGGGGTTTGGCCACTTGTATTTGTAAATATAAATTTAGAGAGGGAGGAAAGTTTTGATGGATGGATGAATGAGAAAATAATCTCTAGAAAGCTGTAGCTAGCTGATTCATTAAGTTCTTGGTATTTAACCTTCTTATCTGAATGTATATTATTCCCTTTTTAATTGCTTCAATGATATTCAGTGTCTCTAGTCTGGTCTTTTCCATTCCTACTTCATTGCTCATTTTATGTTTCACCACTAGATTAATTTGCATTAATCTTTCACAGTGATATTCCATTTCTTAAAAACCTTCAATGGCTTCTACTTCCATCCCATGAATCTTAAATTCTCTCTTTGGCTTTCATGGATCTGGACCCACAGCCTTTCCATCTCTGAAGGATGTTCCTTTGCCCATTATTTCATGAGAATTCGAAATAATTTCCACCCTGGATCTTTAATGTTTTCCTACTCGTTTAGAATATATCCCATTTCAGTGATGGTTCAGAATGTCCATGAAATCAATGGAGTATGGACTGAGAGAGATGAGGACAATGAAATACAAGGTGCTCAGCCTGCCATTTCCACTCAGTAAGAATATGTCCCAGGGTAAACAGGACAGGAAGACACCAATCCTAGTCCCCCAGTCAGACTCAGCTCCTGGCTGTCTTTGATGATGTCAGAATCCAGCCACTCTCCGTGTGACTTTGTGATGCAGTATTGTAAATTATGTATTTTTATGCAATAGAATGCCTATCCTTCACAAGGTGAATACTTCTTTTGGATCTTAACCAAAGGAGGAAATATATTGGAGGAAAATCTAGTTGTATGTTATTTTTACCATGTTAGGAGATAGTAGTTCATCTCTGATTTGTTGAACAATTTTCATGAGTAGTCATGTTAATAGCCCATTTTTACCCTAGGTACAGGAGGAGATTCCAACACTCACATGTGACTGTTACTTTATGACACAGACAACCCAAATTTTACCTGTCTTTCAAAAGCTCGTCATCAAGCTTATTGTCTTTAGTCTAATTAGTCTCTACTTTCCTCTGGCTTTCATAGTCTCAGGAATTAAGTGTTTATCCTTTGCTATATTTTCTCTTCTCTGAATGGAGGGATTGTGCTTTTAATTTTCTATATTTCACATGGTTCCTAACATTCTGTCTCATGACTTTGAGGATAAACCATAGGGCTTGGGGTCAGATAGGTGTGTGTTGGAATCTCAGTTCTCCCAGGTATTTAACCATGGGAAATTCCGGGACAACTCAGGCTCCTAATCTATAAAATGCAGAAATAATATCTGCTTTTCAGGGTCATTGTAAGATTGGCAGTGATGTATGTATTACAACATGAATACATAGTATAATAAGTATATATAAGCATAGTGCCTTAAATATAGTATCATTAATTTTATGGTAGATAATACTTCTAATAATTAATTTCTTTATTCACTTATTTATAAATGTGTTAATCAAATTAAGGATAAAACATTTATATAATAAAAGTGATGTCACCACAGAGTCAGCCTTTTTAAGTAGGAATTCCTTCAAATATTTGAATGACTCAGTTAATAACGATGACCTCTTACTTGGAGCTTACTAACACTATCCCATATTTATACATTGTTTACACCTTAAAATTCCTTTTCATACATGTTATTAGTATTCCCTAACTTACAAATAAGACATGCTGGGGAATATTATCAAGCAAAGGAAGCTGACACCACCTTGTTTCCTGGTGGTAACATTGGCAGAAATACTTCAGGTAGCGTGCTTGGGCCTGTGAAAGTCCTGGTCTTTCTGCCTGGGCTGCTCTTACTCCAGATTCACACAACTCACTCTGTCACTTCACTCGGGTGTCTGCCCAGCATCACTTTCCTAAGATCACTCTCTCCCTCTTTTGATTGCTTTCTTTTTCTTTACAGACCTTATCATAATGTGACACCACAAGCTATTGACTCGTTTCCTTTCCATCTGCCTCCCTGGAATGTAAGTGCCTTGCGGGCAGGGACTAGACTGATTCACAGCTGCACACCTAGAATGTAGGAAGGTACCTGGCACACTGCAGGGGCTATTTAAATACTGGAATAAATATGAGCATGCTGAAATCTTGTCTAGTTCTCTGCATATACTCCAAAGACTAGGAACTCCAGTAATTATACTAAGCAGGGCTATGACTCTTGCTGAACCAAGTAGTGAATGAATAGGAGACAATGTCTTTACTACTTCTCCCCCATCAGATCCATCCAGCCACAGTTTTTCAGAGAACAATAAAGCTCAGAATCCAGTTCTGGTTACAAACTCTCATATGTAGCCCATCCCATGTGGTACCAGGAAGCAAAAATAGAATCTGAGAACAACAAAAAAATGGTTATATAACACTGCTCTAGACCTTGTCACCTTTCTTAAACGTCTTGTTAAGACTGTTGTTTGATGATCATACTTGACAAGTAAGGAAAGGGTAGGAGTTTAATGAAATTACTTGAGTAATTTTTTTTTTTTTGAATTATCACCAGTAGCACATTCTTGCATGTTCAACTCCTGCAGCTCTCAATCTGGCCCCCTGTAAAAAGTAACATATGTTCACAATAAATCTTTAAAATGGCTCTATTAATAGAGTGGCTGTGGTGACAGTTTTATAAATGGGCCCTATCTTTATGCAAACTGTGTTTTATTCAATTGCATTATAATGATTTGTAATAAGAATACAGAGATGAATTCTGAGAGAAGCAACTCCAAACGTTCCTAAGCCAGTCAGGGGTTTCAAAGCTTGTGCATTCTGGGTGGCAGACTGCATTCCGGGAACAACAAACATCATCAGATTAGTTTTGCTACAGTTGTATGCTTCTCCGCCTGCTTTTTTCCAATCAGATAATAACAGTCTAATAACTGGCTTTGTGTCTGTCAATCCAATTACTTCCTACTTGGGAAATGCTGACACTCCATTAAATCGGCAGACAGATGGCAGGGTCTTTCATTACCCTCTGACTGAATAATTAGCTTCCCAGGCACGTTAACTGGGGAAGGAGCCCATCTATGAAGTCAGGTGTCTTCCAAATAAAACCAAAGACACATATCACTAAAAATAATCTTGTTAACTCAATATTATGTCAATGCCATGCCTATAATAGCCAAAGCCATCTAGTTCATCCTTCAGAACTGAGGAAGCTTCCAGGGCAGCCTTGACCAGGAAAGGTGGCACTCCAGTTGTATTTCTACTACAGCCTCTTCCCATCACCATGTATCTGATTGATATCCATCCCAAGAAAACTACAACCTCAGTATGAGATGCAAATGATGTCTAGGAAAACAAAATAGTTTTTCATCTGACCTGTTCTCAAGAGGCCGAGGCAGGTGGATTCTTAAGCTTAGGAGTTTGAAACCAGCCTGAGCAAGATCAAGACATATCTCTAGAAAAAGAAAACAAACAAACAATAGCCAGGCATTGTGGTGGGCACCTGTAGTCATATTTGGGAGGCTGAGGTAAGAGGATGACTTGAGCCCAAGAGTGCGAGGTTGCTGTAAGCTATGACCTCATGGCACTCTAGTAGAGCAAGAAAGTGAGACTCTCTCTCTCAAAAAAAAAAAAAAAAGGAGATTAAAGGAGTGCAATATTGATTAAAATAAGCTACCTAAAGAGAAAGTTAAGTAGAATTTACCTAAAAACTTCTAAGTCTAAGTGGACGTCTATAGTAAATTAAAATGAAATCACAAGAATTTTAATGAAGTTATCTTCCAATTGTGAATCTTCAAGGATCTTTACACTATAATTAGGAAAAAGGAATTCAAAGGAAGCAACATCACATATCTTCCATATTTTATACTCTACCATGATGAGCAGCATTTAGCAGGCATTCTATAAACTCTCTGGGAATGAACTTAAGGATCTTTTAAAGAAGTTAACAATGATAATTTAAAAAAAAGAAAAAATATCTAATATAGTTGGTGAAATTAATGCCTCCAAATATAACTAGAGTTTATTTCTAAGAACCTCCATGGTTAAGACAGATACATATTTACTTCTCTAGCCTTCTTCAGTAGCTTTGTCACAGATATTTAACCGTCATGGTCAAAGTCTAATTAGATATTTGCCACTTCATGTCCTTCCTGAGTTAGAACCTCAGGAATCAAAATGGTAAATTAATATGAAGATAGCATAATGTTATGGAAAGAAAATAGCCTGGGAATTCAAAGAGTTGAATTCTGACTTGGTTGTGCTATTTATATAACTGTGTAACAAAGGGGCCTCAGTTTCTTCACAAGATCCTTTGAGTACAGCCTCACAGTCCATAATTTAAAATTGAATGCTGGCATGATTTTGCTTTTTTCTCAACTTTTCTAGTTGCTAAGAGTAATTCCCTCAGGAATTAACGGGATTTGGAACATCACTGCTATCTCACTATGAATATTCATTCTCAAAGGCCAGAAAGACTAATAAACTCACAGCTGCAGGGAACAGAGGGTCAACATACTAAAACAGCACTAAAAGCAAGGAGACATTAGTGTGCTGAACCACTAAAGTAGACAACTTTATAGCCCTTTAATGAGGATTATATTTTCATAGCTGTGGTTCGAGGGAAAAGTAGACCCATTAAAACCATCATCTCTCTTTTCTAAGTATTACCATTCCTTATTGAGGATAACAGTTCTATTCAACAAGGGTTATATATGAACTTACTTGTGCATTTCCTGGTTTTTTAAAAAGTTTTTCAAATACACAGTCTCTTCACTTTAACTTTAAGAAGCGTACACAATGGGTAGTTGTTTTGGAAACCAGAGTGATTAGAATGAGAGATGCTGACTCAGTGGGGCCAAGAGTACTGCTCCTCCAGAGAAGTGATCGTTGGCAGCTGGTTGTGACACATGTAGGCTATCACTAGCAGCCTGGATAGCTTCCAAGGAACCGAATAAAATGAAGAAAGGAATATCTGGGCTGAAAGAAGTGATACCTCAATGAACTGAATTGAAGGTAGTGTCCCTCAGGTGCTCAGAGATGGAATAGTGTAAGAACTGAAGTTCAAACTCAGGAAAAAGGTCATTTAATCTTGAGATTTCACTAATCCTGGTAATTAAGGAAAAACTCCAAAGTAGGGTAGCTCCTGGGCTCACTAGGGGGCTAGATGGCTTCAATATCACTAGTACAAGTGACAAGGGGCTTCCTGAAGGAATTCACCATTTGAATCAAGAGAGAGACACTTTGTCTATGACTCATCTGGACATAAAAGGTGAAAATATCATGCAAATTATTGAAGGTCCTGGAAGTATATGATAAGGTATCTTTAAAGAGTTATTTCTCTAATTAGGGTTCAAGAACACTAGAAGCACCATGGAGGATTCTGGACTATAGAAACTGAGAAGTGGGGGAAAGCCCAAACAAATGGCAGAATAAGACTTGAGACAGGAGGAGAAGAGGGCTTCCCCAAGCTTGTGGTCCTTAATCCAACTCTTCAATTCGTTTCTCACGGTATCAGGAGAGCTTCTGGAAGAAAATACCTACAAGATGCAAGGAGGACATTTTCATTGTTCATAGAAGGGTAATGTGAAATAGAAAGTCCTCTTCAAGTTGCATATTTGAGACCCAAAGTTTACAATTTATGTGAGGTTCCTGATGAAGATAGTGGAGTTAGAAGAGTACTACTATTACCCCCCTTAGAGTCTCCTCAAATCACCAGAATTAAAAACATCAATAAAGATGATAAAATGAGGTGAAAAGGCTCTGTGTTCATGCCACTCTTTGAAGGTACTGAGGTTCCATTTTTACCAAATATCTTCATTTGCTAATTGAACATATTGGGCATGCTTTTCTCAGTAACTTATCTTATTTTCACAGGTAAAGGATAAGAGAAAAAAATGCCTCAGAAGAGCCAAGATGCATGTCCATGTACACTGTCCCTTCTCACAACAGCCCTGCTGATGCTCCTATGGTGAGAACGTGCTGGGAAGCTGACTCATTGTTGGGCTCTCTCTGTACTAATGAGCCTCCAAATCCACTAAGATAACCTAAAACTGATTATTCTTTTTAACTACTTGATGCCCTTTCTTGAAGAACTATAAATGCATACTATTTTTACATACTTTTTTCCAGAACGTTAAAATTGTCTCTGTTTTTACAGTTTCCTTTTCCTTTTGGGGGAAAATGCATATCTTACAATAGCTCCACTTATGGCTTCATCATAGCGTAGTAATTTCGATTTTTGTTCCTTATGAACAATTTTCTTCTACAGCAGGTTTTTTTCTATTTTCCATATTTCTACAAAAAGAAAATGCCTTAGTTGTAAACAATCACCTTCTATGGACGATGTGAGAAGTACTTTGTAGGGTATTTGAAATGATGAAACAGTATGAGCTATTTAACTCTAATCTGTGTAGAAGCAAATGTGAAAGCTCATCCTTTTTCAAAGAAGCATCGAGCACCAAAAGAGGGACATAAAGAATGGTGGCAGACCCGCCAAAGGACATAAAGACTGGTGGTAGATCTTCCAAAAATCCAGTACCCAAGGAGGGACATAAAGAATGGTGACAGATCCCCCAAGGCAGAATTCTTACCTGGGGGTCAGTGACCTGCCTAATGCTGTGAGTAAAACTGCCTGGGTCAGCGCATGCAAGTATTTCTGCAGGGTCAACTGCTGTCATCACATTCTCAAAGGTAGCTAAAACTCCCCAAACTTCCCTAAACCAAAAAATTCCCTAAAGGAAACAATATTCAGTTAAGTTTTCACTCTCTTTAGATATAAGAATGAAAGTAAGAAGTAGCTCTGTAAGTAAGGTTTATTGAGAGCCCTGGATGCTTGATTTCTCAATCTTAGGTCACATTTTATTTCATAAAAATGAAATAAAATTTCTTTCTTTTTTAAATTTCAGGTTAATGTGAAGACACAAACAACTAGGTTAAGATGTTTGCATTTGTTAGGTAGAGTCCTCTTGCAGTTGTGTCCTGCACCCAGGAGGTGCCCAGTGAATGGGAGCATACCAATCCCTCTCCCTCTTTCCTCCTTCCCTCTCCCTCTGCCCCCCACCACCTTGAATTGAACTGAGTTTTTCTCTTATGTGGGTGTGTTTTAGATCATCTACTGACTTCCCATCAGGGACCTGATCTGTTTTAGATAACATAGTTGTGGGCAGGAAGACCATGGATCAATAACTCTGGATTCTAATCCTAATTTTGTCACTGACCCAGTGCTCAAGACACTGGACTGAGACACTTCGCCTCTCTGGGCCCTAGTTTACAAGTGTTCAGGTGGTTTTCACACTAATGGCTTCTTCTACTAATTCACTCTTATAGAGATTTCATTTTGAAGTATTTTGACTAACCACACTGCATTTACTAAGCAATATTTTTCCTTTTTTAAAGAAAATCAATCCAAGTTTATATAACAGCCATGAGTTCTTCCAGCCATTTGGTCAACTATCCAACCAACAAATACTCAAGTCCCTACTATGTGTGAAGCACTATTTGTGGGAGCTATGGACATAGAGGTGAACTAGGCAGACCCAGTCCCTACTTGCACAGAGCACACAGTAAGTGCTGCACTTTGAGTTAATATAATTCCAGCCCAAATATAAACCAAACTGCTTGTAAATTTGCAGCCAAATAATGAGTACATTCATAGTCATGAATATACTGAGATTAAGTTGTGGACCTTATTACCAACTTCTTGGAGTTCCAGGAGCTGGGCATTGTGGGTAGGAGCTACTGGATGAGATGGGCTGCCAGTGGCCCTCTGGTTTGAAAATGTGAAGATTCCAGCACTCTCAGTGGAGAAGGGAGGCTGCATGCTTTAGCACCAGTCCCTGATATCCAGTGCTAATAAAAATGATACTTCAATGATTGAAACCTTCCACACACCCCTGATCTACATAAATGTCGTCTTTCACTAAAAACCAATTACATCTACAACTAAAGTAGATATTTGTACTGATAATTCAATCAGTGTAATGTACATCTCCCTCCATACTTCAGAGAGTTGAGTTTAAAAACCTTTTTTGATTACTAATTATTTTCTAAGTGAGTCTAATGCTTGTGAAAGCCACGGGGACCACATGCCTGTGAATGAACGTTCTCTGTTTATTTGACAAGAAGGTTTCTCAGAGCCCCCAGCGGTGTGCAGTGTGAAAGGCTGGTTTCAGGGAACTGAAGAGTATTTCAGTCATGATATCGTCCCTTCAGTTACTGTAGGTGTAAATCTTTAATAGGAGGACCACTTAGTTCCAATAATGGGGGATGAATTTATGTGAAGAATTTGCCAGTCATTTACTCCAAATGGAATGCATGTGGCTGCCGACAAAATACACATTGTGTGAAGGCTTACGCGTGAATTTGTGATAGAAGCAAATAGCTTCCACGTATTTTCTCCCAATTGTTTAAGTTCTAGCACTTTGGTGCAATTTGAAGCGGTGGGGTAATCACCCTCACAGTTCTAAGAAACGGAATCAGGTTTTTGCATCATTTGTTTCAGCTTACTCAGTGGTTAGCAACCTGGAAGGAGCCCCAGTGGGCTGGCCAGAGACTCATTCGCAGCTTTAAGCTTTAGGACTATTAAGCAATCTCAGGTGAAGACATCTCTCAGACTTTTCCAGTGAAAATCAATTCATCAAATTCCTCTTCTGTCTGCATTCAATTGCCGGCTCTATCACTGCTAGAAAAGCTTGTTTCTCCCCCAGCTGTGGGAACTGCAGTTCCCCCAGTAACCACGAATTCATTGACCATAACTGTGCACTGTGAAGCGGGCTGAATTATTTCTTCTGGAAGACCAGGTCGTGTGTTAGTTTTGTGCTCATTATTTATGAAGCTGCAGGCAGCTTCTGACTCCCCCAGGAGCTGCCTAACACAATTGGCATCAGGTTCGTTACATGAGAATATGTATTTCTTCTAATTAGGTGGTCAACGGACTGAAGATCTCACCACTAGAAGAAGTGGCGAATCCTTGGACGCTGTAAACAAGTGATCAATCTGTAGACTGTGTCTGAGACGGAGAGTGAGAGACTAAGGCGTGGAAGATGGTTGTGATGGCCACAATGCACAACTTACACATAAAGTAGACCGCTGCCTTTAAGAACGGTGTATTGTTACAAACAGAAATGGAAAGCAGCAAAGTCTTTTCCCATCCTATGCCACAACCAGTACCAAAATAACAATTTCCCTTTGATAGACTCAGACTGATAAGTCAATAAGCAATTATTACAATAGCGGCACAATCTTGTAACCAAACTTACAACCAAACCCAGAAACTGAGATATAGAGTTTTATATTTGGTACAAGGATATCTAGGGTCAGCAATGAACCTCGAACTCAGGGTTTTCAAATCCTCTCCAAATCTCTCTATAATATATCACACAGCTTTTTTTTTTTAAAACCATCAAATGGTAATCCTATATTATTTGTGTGAAACTGTACTAGGAAGTTTGCTGGAAATCAAGTAGTGAACAGATCTGTAAAAGCAAAACATGTGTCCCTGTGCACCGGGGTCGGGGGGAAGAGGTGAGGCAATGTGGCATAAAATTTCATAAACATCGGCAAATGTAAAGTGGCACAAAATGGACAGCTTCTGGGTAGCATAATACTTTCCTCAAGCATTTTCTAGAACCTTGTGTTCCAGAACTTTTCATATCAAGAATAAACTCACATTTCTGGAATAAATGCTGGTTCAGAAAAGTCTCTGGCCTCTGCTTTTCTTTCTTTCCTTCTTCCGTTGCTCTATATGCCAAAGTAAAGAATTTGAAATTCACCTTCATAGAGTGCCATGATCTTCTTTGTGTATAACAGAATCTTGCTACTGTGTGGAAATGAGACTCTAAGGAACAAGAAGAGTAGTGACAAGCATCAGCAAGGAGCTATTGCATCAGTGCAGGTGAGAGATCACAGAGGCCAAGATCAGAATGGTTGCAGTGGGGATAGTGTAAAGCAGCAAGTTTGTCATGTGAGAATGTGTATCTCATCTAATTACGTGGTCAACAGCTACAGAGCTCACTACCCAGGGAAAGCGAGATTCTCTACACAGTCTGAAGGCAGAGCACACAGGACTTGCTGATGGCCCACTGCATCTGGGGTGGAAAAGAAAGAGAAGCATCATGAAGAGTTTTAGTCTAAGCAAATGGAAAGACGAAGGAACAAGACAACAGGAGTCTGGGGAAAAGATTTTGGGAAATCTTGTTTTAGACAAATTGAGCTTAAGATGCTGATTAGACATCTAAGTAAAGACATTAAGTAGGCAGTTGTGTATATGAATTCAGAGATGGGGAAGAGGCTGGCACTGCAGATACAAATTCAGAAACTATTAGTACACAGTTGGTATTTAAAGCCCTGAGACTGGGGACTGGATCTGATAGAGCTGAGGAGAGGATATATCCAAGGCTTGAGCCCTGAGACATTCCAATTTGGAGGTAGAGGAGACAGGAGAAGCAACAGCACATAAGGGAGGAGAACCAACCAAGAATATAGTAATTGTAGTGTTTTGAATATATTTGAACTTTATTCAAGTTCTTTTCCCTCTAGAAAATTCCCTAGAATGAACATATCCTAGTGGTTAAGAACATACACTGGGAAGAAATACCTAGGTCATGCTGCTACTGACGGCCTGCTTGGCCTTGAACAAGTTATTTAACCTCTGTGAATGCTGTGGATTAAACGGTACCCTCACCCTCGAGTTCATATGGGGACACCCAAACCCCCACTGTGAGAGTATGAAAGCAACTGAGGGCGTGACCAGGTTTAGTTGGGTCATGGAGCCCTGGTAATGGGATTAGTGTACTTCTAAGAAAAGACACTAGCACTTTGCTCTCGCTGTCCCCATCCCTCATGGAAGGACACTACAAGAAGGCAGCTGACTGTAAATTAGGAAGACTCAACCACACTGACCTCTCGACTGACCCCTGATCCTAGACTTCCAGCCTCCAGAACTATGAGAAACAAACTGTCTGCCATGTAAGGCTTCCTGTCTGCTGATATAGCAGCTCAGGGTGACCAAAACAGTAAGCCTGTAAAATGCTGCCTCCTGTATGTTGACGGTTGATGGATAAAATGACTTAACCCATAAAAAGTGCTCAATATAGTACCTGACATAAATTGCTCCATAAAAGTTACTTATCATTATTGTTGTTATTCATGAATCTTTTATGCTGAAAGCACTCACAACCTTTAAGTATAATTGTAGCTACTTCTGTGTTTATGTCTTACATTGTCAACCAGAGTGCAAGCTACTTGAATTCAGAAAGTGGTTCAACTTCCTTATATTTTCCACAATTCTAGCATAATACCAAGAGCACATTAGGTGCTAAACGTGTAAACAGGGGACTAATTCATTGTGACAGGGCAGAAGAACACAGGCCTTCAGTCTTTTGGGTGTCCTTCTCTCTTGCCTGTGTGCTTAAGAGGGCACTCAATCTGAGATATGTAAACTATAAGTTTTCTAAAAGCTGGGGCAATGAAGTCATCACTGTTGGATGTTAAGAGGCCTTTTGTTAGATGAGAAGAGGAGAGGCAAACAATTAAATAAAGCTCAGTCAAATGTAAAATGAGAGTATAGACCTTTTATGTTGCCTTAAGCATCAGGAAAGATGCTTTTCTTGACCTCGTGTTCCAAATTGCTCAGGTACTTAATATGTTTTGAGAGCTTTCATTACATTTCTGGAATGGATGCTGACCTAAAAAACTCTCTGAACCCACTTTTTGATGTACTAAATTCTCTTCTGCATCCTTCATTGACTCTGGATCCAGCAACCTGGACACTTTTCAGATGGCATACTCAGTCCCCTTCTCAAAGAAATACCCACGACCTCTGGGAGGGTAGACGCTTCAAAGCCATTCTGTTCTGCTGCGTGGCCCTGTCTTTGCTCTGGTTGATTTTCACACTGTCCAGAGACACCTGGGCAAAGTGAGAGATCTGGGACTTAGGAGCTACAGCAACAGAGGAAAGATCAGCAGACATCTCTTGCTAAGCTCCCAGAGCTGTCCTGGTTTTTGTCCTTCCAAAGGGTTGGATTCTATAAGACACTTTATTGTCCTTATGAAATATTACCTTTTTTTTTTTTTTTTGCTTAGAAGATTCTATTTTTTCACTGATTTCTTTTATTTACCAAGAAAATCCACCCCATTATTGACTTTACTTGGTATATTGGAAAGAAGCTGAGATGTGAAGACAACTTTTTAGTGTTCCTAAAGTAAAATCAAGAATAAAACATGTACCCACTTCTGTCTTCCATCTCTTCCTTTGATCTCATTTTGGCAACTGCAAATAACGGCATTCTCAGGGGCTGAGCATGTAAAAAAACAGGCCATTTAGGTCAAGTAAGCAAGTACTTAAGAAAGGAGGAGGGAATATGGGGGTGGTTTTTGTTCGAGTCATCCTCGTTCCTCTCTGTCTTGTCACTCTATCCTTCTTGTACACAGTAATCCAAAAATATAAGTCCTAAATTATGATACAGTGTAATACAGTGAGAAGAAAAAAAAATCAGTAGAAAATTTTTTTAATTCTATGGAAGTGTCAAAGAAAATGGTTATTACTGAAAAAGCTAAGACTTGATCAAATTCCTGTGTTGTTATTTTTATATGTAAAAGGAGCATCTCAACTGATAAACTAAAAAAAAAAAATTAATGTTTAAGAAGTAACAATTTAATTCTAGAAATTACCCACTTAGCCACATAAACCTGGGGAACCTAACTTTAAGCTATTATTCCAATAGTGGTGGCACTTCTGAGCTAATAAATAGAAGCTCTTTTTCTCCAAACCCTCTTTTGCTATGAGGGAGTAATCTGGGAAATGGTGAATTAGGATTGCTGAAATCAGTCAGCCCCCTGGGAACTAAACTCGGAGGACCTGGCGTAGCATAGCTATTAGGAGTAAAAACCAGCACCCAAACAGTTAAACTGCATTTGAGAAAGCCAAAGAAAAAACTGTAAATGCCTTCTTTTTTCTTTTTTTTTTTTAAAGTTAGCCTGAGTGCAGCTGTGATTCTTGAACAGCTTGTTCTGAACCACATGGCCTTCCAGCCTCCCAATCTTCCCACTATGTTCCATGCTCAACTGACTTTCAACAGCTTTCCCGAAGCAACTCTTCAGCATACTAAACTTGGAATTCTTTAACACCAAGTAACACTTTTCTCTCTTTAATGGGATAATTTAGCCTTCTGACTTTCACAGCAGATGCATTTAAGACTCAGTGATGTCACTTAATTACAGACTCTGAAGAAATCTGCAAGCATCATTATAACTAGCCTGTGCTGTCAGCTTCCTGATGGAGCTCACCAGCAATGCCATACACTAGGAGAATGGACTCCAGGGAGCAAGAATGAAGAGAAAAAGATACATGTCAAGGTCTATGCTCCATCCCCTGAAAATTGATGTCTAGGGTGCTCCATACATCACCTGCTTAAATGGAGATAAAACTCAGACGGGCAAAGACCAAGGGTCTAAATTAGAAGGTAAATGAATGATCAAGTCAATATACCTACTGAACAATTATTAAGGTGCATTTTCCCAATTAGAGTGATCAACTTAAGATATCAAAGGTGCATTTTTCTGCCCTCTTAATGGTCTCTTGAAGTCTTAGCCACTAGAGTTCAAAAACTGCCACGCTCCATTACAATCACTTCCATTTGCCCTTCATCTAGTAATAGATGATGAAGGGAAAAAATATGAGCAAAGAGAAGTGTGTGTTAATCAAATTAGAAATCACCTTTTAAAAAAGTTTTATTGATTTGAATTATTAACATAATTATTAATAACATTATCATTTAAAACTGGATGGATAGGCAATATAGAATTTTTAAACTAATGGTTCCTATTGTTTAAGAGCATAAGGAAGGGGGTGTGAAGAATTTACCACATGCATAAGTTGTCCAAAGAAAGCAAACCAAACCACATCAAAAATAAACATGCATTTCATCTACTGCATAAAACTTTCTGTGCATGTCTTCAACTAAGGGTCTGAGCAATTAAATTATATAAAAGAGTTTGGCAAAAATTGAAAGCATCACAGCCCCAAATCTGTACTACCTCCTGTTATTGAGAACATGTATCTGTGGTATACTGTAAGTAAAGGAAGAAAGAACTAAGCTATCTTTGTAAGTTTGTCAAAGACTGAACCTTCGTCCTCTCCAAATCATTTACGGCTTTTAAAACTACCTGCAGTCAAGGATTCCATACACTAACTCTCCACACAGTTCACTGAATGCATATTTTATTACACTACTTAAATATAACAGAGTTCAAGAGCATAAAGATAAATGAGTAATCTGGCATGGTGAATGAGATGAATATTCTGGCCTTCTGCCACCAAGAGTCATATTAAATTCATTGTTCGTAAAAGCAGTTATGTCCTAAGGGAACCACAACTAAGAGGATGGCCAGGACCAGGGCTTGATATTATGATGTCTCACATAGCACTGTTTCATAAGAAAGCATCATGACTATGATCCACCCTTCCAATAAGAGTGGTTGTTAGCTGGTGGTTACAACCAACCCCCAAGCTCTGAATATGTTTCAACCAGAGCTGATCTTGACAGCTTGGGCAATGATGAGACTTAAGGATGCTATGAAGACATGAACTCCATTAAGTCTCCTACAGCTGAGGAGGGGCTAACAAAGTAAACTTTTCAAGGCATGAAAAGGCTCTCTCCATAGTAGAGGATATGGGTAACTTCTTAAAAATCATTTACTGCATGCTACCATATAGCAGGCATTATATGAACTGCTGTATACATTTTATTACCATTCTTTAAAATACTTCCATGAGATCAACATTATCTTCATTTTAAAGATGAGGCACAGTGAAGTGAACTAACTTTTCCAAAGTCACTATGCAAATAAATGGCACAGCAAGGACATATACCCTAGTCTGTGTTGACCTTTGGGTCTTCCCACGCTGTCGCCCTGCTTCCTGATGGTTTGTGCAGGTGCCAGTAGGTGGTCTTGAAGCTACAGGGAAGGTCTGCAGAGACTTATTTTTCTTTCTGTATACATAACACCATTAGCCTTAGACATCATGCCCCTCTTTCCACATGCACATTGTAACTGCAATTCTACACCTAGGTAACAGGAACATTTAGTGTAATGTGCAGTCATTGTCGGCATTCATTTGACCAGATTTTCACTGCAAAAGAAAATGTTTCGGAGACCTATTAAAGTGTGAGTTGCCCCAGGCTCTACTTCCACTATGATGATGCTGCAAAAAGGATCCCGTGTCAGGATAATTTCTCAACCCTTATTTGAAACTTGTCCTTTGACAGATTTCAGCCTGCCTGAAATGAGTTTCATCTGTTTAAGCACATTATTACAAAAGAGACTCCTTACCTAGTGAAATCAAAATGCAGGGAGCATCAGATAATTTCTAATTGAATTTTGCATCACTTTGATTAATGTTAATGCTCTCAAGGCCCCAAGGATGGGTGCCTTTGGCTGACTTGAAATAATCCAACAACTTTATAAAACCAAGGAGAGATACCTGCTTATTTGTAAACCTAGAGGACCAAGTATCTAAGTAGTTCAGATCCCAGAATGATTCCATGGACTCAGAGGTTATTCTTATTTTAGTAAAGCTGTATATTTATAAATATAACATTTCCTAATATAATATTTTTACACATAACTGGCAATGATGACTTCCTCTGAGCTAAGCAAGCTAACATGATCTTAAAAGCTTAAAAGATACTAGTTGCAGACAACACTGCAACTCGAGCAATGGTGACACTTGGCAGCCTTTTGAAAGGACTCAACTTGGCTGTATCCATCCCCGCAAATAACTCACAGAGGCCAGGATTACAAAGAAATGATTGAACAAAAATGAGAAGCAACACAGTCATGATTAAAAATTAGAAGAGGTTGATGTGAACAACAAAAGCTTTTCTAGGTTCTGACTCATTAAGTGGCATGTCTGGAAGAAAGCACTATTTGTGTTTTGCAGCTGGTAAAAATTAAGCTAAATTAAGACGTTTGGCCAAGGTATAAGAGTTGTCACCACTCTTGGGAGTTGAGGCTCTGAGTCCCTACCTCTCCAGTGATCATGATGAGCTGGAGTTGAACTATGGGCGACTCACAGAGGTGAAGGAGTCCAGTGCAAGGCAAAGCCTCTGGAGACATTACATGCTCTCCCACAAGCTGTAGGTATGTGCCAGCTGGACTCCCGGGGGATGCAATCATCTGGAATTATTTGCCCTAGACACTGACAGAATCACTGAATTTTATAATTATAAAGGGTCTCTGGACTCATTGCTATTCCAATTTCTGAATTATGCAGACAAAAACAAACAAAACCAGAAAGACTAAGTGGTACCTTGAAGGAGACACAACTAGGAAGGAGCACATTCAGATCCTAAATTTTGATCTACCAACTCCAGGCCTATTGTTCACTAATGTCACCACGGTGTGACAAATCTTTAGATCTTAGAGCCTACAGAAACCCAGTTGATTTTATCCAGGAACCCCAAAGGGTTTGGTCCAGTCTCGAGATGAATGGCCACCTGAGGGCAACAACAAATGAGCAGGATAACCTAGAACAGGCTTGGAAAGGGCCAGCTTCCAACAGCCTTCTTCACAGACAGTTTGGAATTCAACACTTAAAGGGTTTATGGCTTCTTAACACTTTATATTTCCCTTCCGCAGAAGGTCACACTATCCAGAGTTGGCATTTCTTTTAGAACCAAAATGCTGGAGGGAACGTCTACTCCTGTCAGTGTTGCTGACTTCCTGGTCGTGCCCCGTGGTTCCGAACACTAACAAGAGGTCATCTACTCAGTTTTTTGATGTCAAAGTAAAGTCAGCATGAAGTACAGGATAGAAGAAGAACTATCTTTAGAATGTCAAATACTCAGCATTTCAGAAGGCAAAAAAAAAAAAAAAAAAAAGGATAATTCTTAGTTTTAAAAATAACAAGATGCTCAGAGGGGAGTGGATGCCCTGGAGGTGTCCCTTTTTGGTCTCCCTTCAGGGAGCAGGGCTGAGTGTCAGCCTGTGGGTGTCACACCTTTGGATTCCTGTGATAATCACCCCGAGTCACACTGTCCCCAGGTGACTCCTTGTCAATGAATGAGCATAGCAATCATACCAGAACGGGGACCCTCCTGCAAGAGGTGGGATTCTACAATGCCCTAAAATGAAAAAAGACATTGCTTCAGGGAATTATTTGTGCAAACAATGATTCTGCTAGACTCCCGGCAAATGTGGGAGAGTTCTTAAGTCCAAGCAAGAGATTGTCTCGATCAATATAAAAAGACACACTTAAAAAAAAAATACATGTTCGAGCAGAAGCTTGTTAAATGACAAGCTTTGAACACTAGATTTTGAGCTCACAAATCAAACATCTCTCTGAAGCTGCTAATATCATTAATACTTCTCTTTTCCAGAATTACAAAAACAAAATTAATTTAGAAAAACACATATTGACTTGGTGATACCATCGAGTAAAATGCTAAAAGTGTGACTGTTTTAGATTCTTAAAGAGCAACCATAAAAGGACAATAATTTCAAATATAAAGAAAATAAAGGGTTTTTTTGAAAGCATATTAACTGACTGCGAAGGCATTTAGGGTACTTCTGGATGACTAGAAATAAAAATACAGCTACTTGTACAAAGCTGTTAGTGACATTACTTCTATGATTATATGACTTGTTAAGTAAAATTCTTCTAGCATCTAACTCCTGCTCTTCCAATCTGCCACAATACATGGCCCGCTGTCCCCCAAACCATCAGGACAAGTCCTCTCATCTAAATATTGAGAAATAAATTACCGAAATTTCCCAAATGATGCTGAAGTATGGCTGAGTTCTAAACAGTTTCCAGAAACAGAATTTCTGAGATATTTGAATTGTTTGTTTTCTTTTTCTCTCTGCTTTTTGCATTTTTTAAATTATTATTATTGTTATTATTATTATTATCATCATTGAAATAGAGTATCACTATGTTGCCCTTGGTAGAGTATTATGGCATCACAGCCCCCAGCAACCTCAAACACTTGGGCTTAAGTGCTTCTCTTGCCTCAGCCTCCCAAAGTAGCTGGGACTACAGGTGCCCTCCACAATGCCTAGCTATTTTTTTTGTTGTTGTTGTCATTGTTGTTTGGCAGGCCTGGGCGGGGCTCGAACCCGCCAGCCTCAGTGTACGTAGCTGGTGCCATAACCGCTGGGCTACAGGCACCAAGCCACTGCTTTTTGCTTTTTATAGTACCATAAATCCATACTTTTCACCTAGCACTGCAGCAAAAATAAGAGTTAGTAGTATTGAGTGAACCACTAAAAAAATCCTCATTTTTATAAACAGGGACAATAAATGCATAGTATTTAAACTTCTCACTGGTACAATGAAGATGACAAGTAGATATAAATTTAACAGTATCTGAAAGCAAAACCCTGTTGCCTACCAAAACAAAATTACCTTTCCAATACAACTTTGCAATGAAAATTTAAACTCCAAAGGTAATTCTGCATCCAAGGTACTGACTGATGTATGATTTAGGCTCACAGAGATGAATCAATAGAACTTGTTTGATTGCTTCATCATCTCTCCATTATATCAAATCTTCTAAAGCGGCAGGAGAGATCATAAGGATGTTTGAGGATTGCTTATTTGAAGATACATTGGAGGTCAAATCCTATCATATCTATTAAGAGATGGAGCCTGACCATGAAATCTTAATTAACACTGTAACAATTTACTTAAAAGTCTCCCATGCAGCCCATGTGAGGCTAAGTCAGAAGGGAAATGCTATTAGCATTTTAGTAGAATTAAATTAAAAGAAAAAAAAATGACATAACAGAGGTCACATAATAGATTAATAAGGGATTAGATAATGCAATTATTGTTTGGGTATTGTTTCTGTTACGTGATAGAATGAAAAGGACAGTAGCTCTGAAACTTTGGTCTGACTGTGATAATTTTCCAAATAGGTTATAGCGGGAAGACACACACTTCTAATTCTATCCACATCAAGAAACAGTAGAAAGTTCTTAAATAAGATAATATCTCAGATCAAGTCCTGTTTAAAATTAATAAAGGATGCATGAAGAAATTGGTTTATATTTTTCTTTTCTCATTAATTACTTCCTAAGATCAATATCAAGAGATGAGATAGGATGGATGGCAAGCTGGGTCAAAACTCTTCCTTTTAACAAGTTGTAGACTTTGTCTTAATCATGTCACAGTTCTGGTTAAAATAGTCTTATAGGAATGCTTGCAATTCTCATAAATCAAGTATACTTTTGTAAATCTTTCAGAAATACTTTAAAAAAAATAGAAGGTAGAGAGTGAATATTACTAGGTATTTAGGCTGCAAATAGTGCAGAGATGCAGCAACAATGTAGTTTCAAGGAGTACAAAGTATTACCTTGGTAAGGTAAGGTGTACCAAGACAAATTTCATAACAACTCATAACATACTTAAGCATATATTTTATATATACATATATACTTACATATTTCATACAGCTATATACCAGAGACTTTTCTAGGAACTTCACATGTATGTATATTAACAAGCTTAATCCTTACAACAACTTTTTAAAAGGTAGTACTATTATTATCATTCCCCTATACCACATAAAGAAACTGTAGTTCAGAGATTACTGACTTGCTCAAGGTCACAAAGCCTATAAGTGACTGGGCCAGGATTCGAACCTAGACAGTTTGGTTTTAAAATCTGCATTTCCAGCTAAGTGCTACTATCTCTCTCTCATCTGTATCATTCACCCACTTCCTGCTACAGTTCCAATTTAGACCCTTCCTGATTCTACTGATAATCATAACACTATTATTCTTTGGAATAAGTACACTAAGAATGTGGAAGTATTTTCAACTTCTCACAGGGTTTCTCAGCAGACTAAAAATAAAGGATCGATATTTACAAAATAATTCCTGAAAATATAAGTTCAATCATTTTCTTGGCCCTCAAGTGGCCCTGTATTTAGAACAAATTTAAAAGTCTTTCTCTTTTTTGTTTTCACTTTAGCTACTTTCCCAAAGGCTAAAGGGACTTTCTTATTACAGAGTAATTTTGTTTCATACCTCTAATATGGTAGTCAGCTACAGATAAGTATTCTGAAATACAAAGTGATTAGGAGGATAGCAGTAAAGCAGGGAACAAATTCATGGCCATAATCTGCAATAAAGAAACAAAGAAAACCATACTTTGTTAAAAATACCCATTTGAAGACCCATAGCAGTAAGTTTCTGAACTTAACCCAAATTCTCTGGCATATAAACAGGCTTACTCAGAGTCAAATCTTAGCTCTTAAACATTGGATAACTCCTAAGAAATAATCAGATGACAATTTAAGAGGATACAAACCAAACATAAATCGAATGTTTCATAAATTACACATGATCTTAAAACTTACAGAGAAGAGTAAATGAAACATTTCTGCATTCACAATGGATCCCAGTCCATCATTCACATTCTGTAGTCATTAATTCACAAAAAGGTCAATTAACCCTGTTTGGTAGTCCCTTCTCCACATAAAGGAATTGGGCTTGGGATAACACATGCCAAATGTCTGGAACAAGAGACAAGATGTTCAATTAACTTCTGAAAGGAGACTGAATAAATTAATATGGAACTGAAACTAACGTACAAATCACATCATTTCAGTTGGCAGCATCAGAAAGGGAGAGGAAGAGGTCCCTAAGGAGGATACTGCAGTGTCGCCTTATCCAGCAACAACATAAAGATAACACCATTTATAATCCTGAAGTATGGCTCAGAAAATAGATGTGATAATCAAGAGAGAGTAGAAAAAATCCCCCAAACTCAATATCCTCAAGTGGCTAACCTACCCTGAAAATCATATACTTAGGACTGGAAGTCTCCACTTGCTTAGCTTTCTGGCCCATCTAGAAACAGATATCTGTCTTATTCTGCCTTATTTCTCTGACTTAAGAGTACTTTTTATCTATAGAAAACCCAGGGATGTCTAATGAACCTTAAGACCATTAAGACTATTAGCAAAAAGAATATATAGATATAATTCCTTCTAGAGAATTAGTAATGTGGTTTTCTTCTAGCACTGAACCTAATTCTGTATCTTCCAGAAAGCCTTTCCTGAAGCTTTAAGACCATTAAGTTTCAATTCTTCTTTAGAAGACACTGGAAGGTCTTGGTGGTCTATAGCTATGACTTTCTGCATTGGAAGTGTCTTATCAGTCCTACTGTCTCCCATATATTTATGCACTTGGGAAACACAACAGAAAAGTGAATTTTGAAAGTGCTTATGGATGCCTTACAGGGGACATGGACAGAGAAAAAGATCTCATGTATTTTCTTAGATATTTTTCTGTTTTAACTGTGTCACAGTCCTCTTTAACATACTATTGAAATAAATTCACAGAAAAATTGTAGGGAGCTTATGTTCCACAGCACATTGTATAGCTATGTACATTCTGCTGGATGCACCTGCCACATGTTTGGCAGGTAAAATTCATTTACCCTCTTGTCTAACTTTATTAAAGATCATAAACCAAAAGACAAACGTATAAGGACAGAGCTTCCTTGTGTACCTAGATTATGAATGTTATGTGTTTGTAGATGGCTCTGTGAAACTATCAAATTGACTATTTAACTGAATAGCCTCACAGGTGGCTTGAAGTCATTTCTGCATGATACAAGCTGTGAATGATCAATGTACACTCTTCCAACTGATACAAAGGCCTCACGCACTGAGGCTGTGCATTTCTTCCATGCTAATTTCTACTCTTTTCCCCTAAAGGACTGGCATACTACAGATTAAGAAACTGTGGAACTTTTATAAGAAGCTAAACACATCAAGACCAACTCAGAAAAAATGACGCAAAATATTGTCTCCATTTTTGAAAAATTGCCGCAATTACAGTCCATAGAGTTACATTCATTTAAAATCCCTAGACCTGGAGTCCCAAGGGTAAAAGTAATGTTCCATTCTACTGCCATATATCTGGGTCACTGCTGGAGGTAATCAACTTTAGTCAAGTTAACCAGGTTACCATTCTTATTTACTCAAGTAATAAAGTGATGGTGGGGGAGGAGAAAGCTAGGCAAAACATGAAAGTCTTTAGGGAAAAATTATTATAAACTTCAAATTGATATTGTGAATTATCCATAAGCCTCAGTGATTCTTGAAATTAGTCTAGAGATGAGCTTCATACAGCCCATTTAATTCCCCCTAAAAGCATGAAATATGAACTCAGAAGTAATGTCTATAAGCTGAGAACCATATACCGTAATATACACAAATACAGTAAGAACTGAGGCTTCAACAAAGTTCAGTTTTTATATTGTGTTCTTCTAAAAAATAAAGTTAAATATCTTACAATTTCTACACTTAACATGCATGGTCAAGATGCTGCTGATTATCGATAACAAATTGAGTTAACGAGATGGCATAAGACTAACATTAACATTTATTGAAGGCTAATTATGTGTTTTTGAAACTAACTGTAATATGTATTATCTCATTACCTTTTTAAAAATTGTTTGGGATTCATTGAGGGTGCAAAGAATTAGGTTATACTTATTGCATTTGTTAAAGTCCCTCTTAGAATTGTGTGCTGCCCCCAAAAGGTGTGCCATACATCATGACCCCCATCCCTCTCTTTCCTCCTCTGTCCCTCATTCTCCTACCCCTCCTTGTATTAGTTCATCTACAGATTTCATATTAGATTGATTACACTGGATTCTTGTTTCTCCATTCTTGTGATGCTTTACTAAGAAGAATGTATTTCCCTTCCATTCAGGTGACCAATTTCACTAATGAATATAGATGAAAAATTCTAAATAAAATCCTAGCCAATAGATTATAGCTACACATTAAAAAAATCATTCATCACTCTCATGAAGGTTTCATCTCAGGGATGCAAGGTTGGTTTAACATACTCAAGTTCATAATTGTAATTCACTCTATCAACAGAAGCAAAAACAAAGACCATATGATCCTCTCAATAGTCACAGAAAAAGCATTTGATAAAATTCAACATCCTTTCCTAATTAGGAAACTTAAATATATAGGAATGGGGGGGCACATTTCCTAATCTGCTTGATGCCATCTATGACAAACCCACAGCTAATATTATACAGAATGGAGTAAAACTGAAAACTTTTCCACTTAGAACAGGAATCAGACAAGGTTGCCCTCTATTGCCACTACCATTCAACATAGTGCTGGAAGTTCTAGCCAATACAATCAGGCAAGAAATGGAAATAAAGGGCATCCAAATGGGGGTAGAGGAGGTTGAACTCTCAACTCTTTGCCAATGATATGATCTTATACTTAGAGAACCCCAAAGTATATCATTATCTATAATTGCCTTCTTTTTTCAACATCTTTATTGAATGTCATTCTACTTCCTACTGGAGTTATCTTTAAACTTTTACAAACATTAAGAATCTATAGCTGGTTAAGAAGGCTGTATTCATTTAGAAGGCAAGTGAACCAATGTAGTATCACATGGAATTAGCTAGGCATACACTTTCTGTTCATCGCTAAGAACTATTTCAGATATCAGCCTGGATCCTCAGGGATTTTAACAGCCTGCATTCCTATAATTTGCCCAACTCTGGCCTTGTTTATTAACTCACTGGATAGAGAATCATACTATGAGGCCAGGGCTGTGACTTAATATGTATTCTGATACCAATTTATTTTGCACAAAGAATAATCACTCAGGACA
Source organism: Arctocebus calabarensis (assembly GCA_963573935.1). NCBI lineage: Eukaryota > Metazoa > Chordata > Mammalia > Primates > Lorisidae > Arctocebus > Arctocebus calabarensis. The sequence goes on along the minus strand of CAUYON010062592.1, from coordinate 37,881 downwards.
ACACATAACCTTAATCACAACTATGTATTTTGAAAATATGTGTCTTTGATCACGAAGGGATCAGATGTAAGAAAGACTGCCTTACTACAAACCCAACCCTATCATTAGGATGAGCATGTGAGGAGATTAAAACCACCACCATCACAAAACAAAACAAAGAAAATCTCAAACGTGTTTCCTACTGGTAGTGGGCGGTGGGTTGATATTCACAGACACTAGCTATAAGGTATATAACCCTTTTAGGATGGAAGGACTGTAGACAGAGTAGTGGTAGTGGGGAAGTGGGTAGATGTGTGTGCGCGCATGCGTGTGTGCATGCACATGTGTTTTTTTTTGTCTACATAAAAGGAAGGGAGTCCCAGTATTATCCATTCACTGCTGATATGTCAATCTCTAAAATGTGAAAGTTAATTAGAAAAATTCAATCCTACAATTCCTCTACTAGGTATACATCCAGAAGACCAAAAATCACAGTATAACAAAGACATCTGTACCAGAATGTTTATTGCAGCCCAATTCATAATTGCTAAGTCATGGAAGAAGCCCAAGTGCCCATTGACCCACGAATGGAATAATAAATTGTGGTATATGTACACCACGGAATATTATGCAGCCTTAAAGAAAGATGGAGACTTTACCTCTTTCATGTTTACATGGATGGAGCTGGAACATATTCTTCTTAGCAAAGTACCTCAAGAATGGAAGAAAAAGTATCCAATGTCCTCAGCCCTACTATGAAGTTAATTCATACTTTCACATGAAGGCTAAAACCCAATTATAGCACAAGAATATAGGGAAAAAGGATGGGTGGAGGGAGGGTAATTGGTGGGATCACACCTACGGTGCATCTCAGAAGGGTACAGGTGAAACTTACTAAATGCAGAATACAAATGTCTTCATATAGTAATTAAGAAAATGCCATGAAGGCTATGTTAAACAGTTCGATGAAAATATTTCAGATTGTATATGAAACCAGAACATTGTGCTCCATGATTGCATTAATGTACACAATCATGATTTAATAAAAATTAAAAAAAAAAGAAAGGACAGATTTTGAGAGTAGGGGGCAAAATGGAAGTGGCATCCCGTGTTGGAACATTTCCCCATTTTAGTTCAGTCTCCGTCACATGCAGCCCCTGGGGGAACTCTTCCACACACAAAATCCTCCTGACTGGCAGCGGGAGGAGTGACAGAGGCGCTCGCTGCCCCTTGTGGGTGCAGTGGGAGAGAAAGAGGGTGAGAATCCCAGGAGAGAAAGCATGATTGATTACTAGGTAACAGTCAAGAACTTGAGTGCAGTGCAGACGGGCTCAGGTGACCCAGAGGCAAAGTCTCTTTTGACCAAAACACAATGGGAAGGACATCAGGGAAGAAACAAGAGTGGAGGGAGGAGGCTGCCAGGTGAAACTCCCTCGGCTCCCAGAATATTTCATTTGTGCTTTAAAGAAAAAAATTATCTGCAAGCTTGATAGACTTTGAGATATATAGGTAAGAGTTTTTTCTTTTTGTTTTTTTGAGACAGAGTCTCATTTTCTCACCCTCTGTAGAGTGCTGTAGTGTCACAGCTCACAGCAACCTCAAACTCTTGGGCTCAAGCAATTCTTTTGCCTCAGCCTCCCGTGTATCAGGGACTAAAGGCACCTGCCACAATGTCTGGCTACTTTTAGAGACAGGGTCTTGTTTTGGGATCCCAGCACTCTGGACAACCAAGGCAGGTAGATCTCAGGAGCTCAGGAGTTCGAGACCAGCCTGAGCAAGACCCCATTTCTATTAAAAATACAAAAACTTGGCCCAGCACCTGTGGCTCAAGCAGTTAAGGTGCCAGCCACACACCTGAGCTGGCAGGTTCTAATCCAGCCTGGGCCTGCCAGACAACAATGACGGCTGCAACCAAAAAATAGCCAGGCTTTGTGGCAGGCACCTGTAATCCCAGTTACTTGGGAGGCAGTGGCCGGAGAATCACTTGAGCCCAGGAGGTGGAGGTTGCTGTGAGCTATGATGCCACAGCTCTCTACCCAGGGCAACAGCTTGAGGCTCTGTCTCAAAAAAAAAAAATGAAGAAGAAGAAGAAGAAAAACTAGCGGGGTGTTGTGGCAGCGGGCCTATAGTCCCAGCTACTTGGGAGGCCAAGGCAAGAGGATCACTTGAGCCCATGAGTTTGGGGTTTCTGCGATGCTATGGCATGCATGGCAGGGTTAGATTCTGTCTCAAAAAAAAAAAAAAGAAGCAGAAAAAATATAGTAGAATACACATATTAACATTTTAGATGTGTATATAGGATATGATTGTGTATATATAATGGAACATTTACATAATTCAGTATGTTTTTATGTTACTGAGCAGGAAATTCTACATGGAAAATTTCCTCCAATTTTTAGTAGGAAATATTGTATACAAAGTTTTTCCTCTTTCAGTGTGCACCAACACATGACTTTGTGTAGACAGCAATCTCAGGGGGATGAGAGTCTAGTAATTGGGGTCAGGGTGTCTATATTTCAATCACTGCTGTATCATTCACTAGCTATGTAAATTGTAATAAGTTACTTCTCAAAATTTCCATTTTCTCACTATCAAATGAAGATAATGATAGTATGCTCCTCTTAGAGATTTTGTAAGGATTACATAGGTCCTTATGAAAGTTCTGAGATACACAGAAATCAAGAAACATAAAATCTGCTTAGATAGAAACGAAGCCTTCCCTGCAACACCCACAGCTGAGGAAGTTGGAACTTGCTGGGGTGAATCAGAAAGGGTGCTGTGGGCTGTGATGCTTCCACTGTTTCTGGAAAGTAGAATAATGCACTATGACACAGTCTGTCTAAAAGTTTCACAGTGACCCACATATAAACTTCTTGGTATACTCTCAATTTATACAAGTTGTCCTGGTGTAAATTTTAGTATTAGCACCTTTTATTCTCTGAAATAAATTATATGGACTCCCTACCTATGAAGTGACTGATCTAAAATAAATATTCCTGTACGTTAGCTGATTTATTACTGCTATTAAGTATTGGTTGATTTTAAAATTGCTAATATGGTCAAGATCTCTTTTACAGAAATTAGGTGATATCGAATTTTCCGTGAGGCTTTTTGATGACTTTCCTGACTTCACCGGTTGTCACACCAAAGGTGGTTCAGGAAGGTGTTGTTTCTGTCTTGAATGGCTCTTATCAAGCATCGTTATGAATATTTAAGAATGTATTCCCTGGTTAAGCAATCAAATTGTACAAAAATAATCAGTTAAGATTCCTGATGCAACTCTGAGAAAGTACAAGCTAATTTGGCTTCTAATAAGGTAAAGACAAACGTATCTAATGATTAGGGGAAAGCCTAGAAAAACACCTACTTCAGAAAAAGGTCGTGCTAACTGGTAAACTAAGACACTTGACCAAGAACCGAATTTGTCTCCGTTCTCACTGGGCCTTCATCGGTACTGACCCATCCTCACGCTTGGCTTAGCCACTTATTGGGGAGCTCCACGTTCCCACAGAGTGGTTACTGCTGAAGAAACTCAGTGCAGCCTCAAGCCAGCCCCATCTCCTCTGTGTCAACATGTGTACACTGCACACATGTATGACATTACAGACCCCCAAATTAGAACTAGTATAGAAAAAGAAAACTGGTCTAGAAAAAGTAGAATAATGAACTATGACACAGTCTGTCTAAAAGTTTCACAGTGACCCCATATAAACTTCTTGGTACACTCTCAATTTATGCAAGTTGTCCTGGCGTAAATTTTAGTATCAGCACCTTTTATTCTGAGCACCCTACAGTGAGCAGTTTTCGGCCTTCCAGGCTCACGCCCGTGGTGCTGGCCTCTGCGGCCTCACTGGCCACGGACGCTCGGGCTCTGCCGTTTTCCTCTTTGTTCTACTTCAGGTACCCTTCCTCTGCCTTAGCTAGGGTGGCCTTTAAATCTACTGCTATGCTTTGTAACTTGCTTTTAGCACCATACGCCACTGCTCCAATTTACATCACCTTGAGCTGTTGACATGTATTTTTTCGCTCCTGAAATTGCTTCAATTACTTTGTAGAATCTTATTTTGTACTAGTGGGAAATGTTTTCTTCTCTAGGCTGAACCAAGCCCACAAAATTTTCCCTTAAAAATATGTGATTTGCATATCCTTGACACCTTATTTTTTCCTTGAAAAAGTAAAAAAGTATCAATGAAATAATTAAGGGGAAAAATACATGTTAAAGACAGATTGTTAGCAAGTGTCTCAAAGTATTTCATTCTTATCTCACTGCTCAAACGCTTCCCAAATATTTAATGCATGAATTGCTGTTCCTAAGTCCTGGGTTCACATTAATTATATCATTTCCCATGGTTAACCATCATTTTATAGTACTGCATCTTCCTCTGAAGGAAATTTGAGTAATTAAATATATGGCTACCCATATTATTAGATTATGAATCAAATCCTCTAAAATGGGTTTCCAACATTTGGGGGGGCGCTGTCCATTTTTGGTGCTGTCCATTTAGAAGAAGAAGAACTACTGGGCCCCACATTAAATATACAACAAAAGCTAATTAACAAAAAAGAGGGCTGTGCCTGTTTTTTTGGATATCCAACACCACATACAAATAGAAAAAGTCCCCCCCATATCAGTATGTGGCCCATGCACCACGCATGTGACCCCCCCTTCTAAGATGTATTAATAAATAATGTGACATGTAATATACTAATAAACTATCATTAGACCTAGTTTTGTGAGAACGCCTCACAAAACTAATGTCACTAATGTTACTAATGTGACATACAATATACTAATAAACTATCATTAGACCTAATTTTGTGAGAATGCCTTTTACAAGACTGTCATTAGAGAGCAGTGTCAACTTCCACCTCACAAGGGAGGGGATGCCCTGCCGTGGGATTTTTTTTTTTAATTTTGGGGTCTGTAATGTCACATATTTATCTCTATCATCATATCTCCTGGTGCAGCGTATAAAAGGACTCAGGTATACAACAATGCATGTCTTTTTCATATATGGTTAAGGATCAAAATAACACCTTGATTAAAGTCAGAATTTTAAACTATCAATTACTTGATTTTCGACATTCATTAGAAACATTCCATGTAATTGCTTCCAGAGCCGATTGCAGGTGGGTGCCCTGTAAAGACCTTTCTGTTCAATAGACATGGCATGTATGACCGTGGTCCCCTAAGATGATACTGGACCTGAAGAATTCCTAGCACCCTATGTTGTTGATGACGCCTTTCCTTAGGCAGGGGTCGTCAAACTACAGCTCGCAGGCCACATGCAGCGGTGTGAATTGTATTTGTTCCCGTTTTGTTTTTTTACTTCAAAATAAGATATGTGCTGTGTGCATAGAAATTTGTTCATAGTTTTTTTTTTACAACCTATGGTCCAGCCCTCCAATGGTCTCAGGGACAGTGATTTGGCCCCCTGTTTAAAAAGCTTGAGGACGCCTGTCTTAGGGCATAGCCCACACATTAATGTTTTGATGTCTTGATATAACTAGACGCACAAATCCTTACCATAGTATCATAACTGCCTGCGGAATTCAGCACAGTTACATGCTAGGCTGGTTGGCAGCCGAGGAGCCATCTCAGGGTGCAGTAGGCTCCCCCTCTAGGGGTGCACCTGCTCCGTGATCACATAAAGACGAAACGTCTAATGACACATTTCTCAGAACTTGTCCTTACTGTTAAGAGAGGCATGACTGTACTCCATAGAATCCCATGTACTCTTTACACGGTTATGATAAACATTTTACTCATTCTCTCAACGCCCATTTCAGAGCTTAAATTTAAAAATCTCAGTATAGTTTATTTCATATGTAACCAAGTAAATTCTTCAGCTTTAAAAGGTAAGAACACTAGACACGTATGTAAATATTTATGTTGTTCAATAAGTGGAAACACGAATTTGTGAGTCAAGCAATTTTCTTAAAATAAAAAGCCCTGATTATTTTCCATTCTCCCAGAACCAGAAAGTTTTAAGTTGCAGTAAACTAGTTTACATTTTAGTTTATATTTGTGCTAATGAAAGTCATTGCCATTTTGGTGATGGTTCCCATTTCAACTATTATTCTACTTATAAAAGTGTTTTTGTTTTATTTCTAGCTAAATGAAGTACTTTCTTACTCCTACATAAATTCTTCCTGTTGAATCAAAGCACCAAAGAAGGTTTTAATAATAACCAACAAGTTATAACGGGTAGTAACTTGGGCCTAGTTATAGCAAGTAAAACCTGCAGCAACAGGAAATAAAAACACTGACTTACGCTGGGCTCTGTTTGTTGTCATTCTTGGACATAGAAATTGATGCTTTGATTTAATTATCAGCGAACACCTGACATTAATTATATCAATGAGCAATTCCCTTTAGAAACTTAGAAAAATTGTTTGGTGATTTAGCTTTGACTATCTTGCTTCTGGTTAGTTACAGGTAAGTGACCTCCCCCCGGCCGTGAGCGTTGGTGGGGAGACTGATTCTCTCTAAGCCTTTAGACCCAGAGTTAGGAATCAATCTCTCTTTCTTTCTTTCTTTCCTTTCCTTTCCTTTCCTTTCCTTTCCTTCCTTCCTTCCTTCTTTCTTCCTTTCTTTCCTTTCTCTTTCTCTCTCTCTCTCTTTTGTTTCTTTCTTTCCTTCCTTCCTGTCTTTTTTTTTTTGACACAATCTCACTCTTTTGCCCCAAGCTAGACTGCTCTTGTGTCATGGCTCACAGAAACCTCAAACTCTGAGGCTCAAGTGATTCTCTTGTCTCAGCCTTTGGGAGCCCTTCCCAATGCCTGGCTAATTTCAGTAAAGATGGCGTCTCATTCTTGCTCAGGCTGGTCTTGAACTCCTGAGCTCAAGGGATCCTTCCAGTCCAGCCTCCCAGAGTGCTGGGGTTACAGGTGTGAACCACTGTACCTGCCTAAGACTGTTTCTTCTTTGCCAGAACTCATTTATGGTTAAATTGTTTTTAACCACACAACCAAACAGCAAAGTGGAAAGAAGGTGAAAGGATTTAAACATGTAATAACTGATGGTTGATTTTATTCTTTACAAAGAATAGAGTCGATTTTGGTTCTTCCCAACTCACCCCCTACAATAGTGCATGTGACAAATTAAAGCCACATTGGTGGAGGCTGAAGGTGCATCCGAGGAGCTTGAGTTGACTCAGGGTCTCTAAAACCAAGAGGGTATAAAAGGCCATTATTCCTGCTGCCAAGTGGTAGCGGAGACACCACTGCAAAGGAGAAGCCATGCAGAAAGAGCATTTTCTCCACGGAACAGATTTAAATCTTGTCACTTCAGGAAGGCTATAGGAAACTTTATCAGAGGACCTAGTTGCTCCTTGGTCTGACATGAGTTTTCACTGAGAACTCTGGATAAAGAGGCTTCTCACCAACTCCCATCAGACCGTAGCAGTTGATTAAACTTTTGATGATGCTCACAAAAAAGAGAGAGCAAAACATTTCTGTATTTATTTTTTCAAATTAATAGGAGGATGCAAATTTTTAGGTTACATTTTTCTCACTTCCAAGGTGAAGTTCAAGTTGCAATTGAGCCCTTCACCCAGGGGGCGTGCTGGGCACCCTTACATTGTACACAGTAGGTGGAATCCCCCAATTACCCCACCACCTCCCCCTCTCCCTTGCTAGACTATATTTGTGTTTTATCGTTCGTATGAACGTGTAATTGTTTATATGTTGGTTTAATTGGTATTGAGTACATTAGATATTTTTTCCTATTCTTACACATTTCTAAGTAGCTGATCCATCACTGACTTCAGGATATGTGCCAGTGTTTGAAGATGTTTCAAACGCTGGCATAGAAATAGTGAAAAATAATTACTGAATTCAAGAGCAGATCCTAGAAAATTATTCCTTAAATAGAAGACATCCCAGAAAGATAGAAAGAAACTACTTAAGAAGTAATAATGCAAGAAATAATTTAAAAATTGTTTTGAAATGAAAGATGTACATCTATTTAAAAAGTCTTCCTACTCCTGAGGAATAAAAAGAGAACATACGAATCTACGTATATAATCAGTGTAAGAAAATCTTACAAGTTTTCACATGGAAACAACAGATTTCTCAGAAAGAGAAAAAAGTATGTTAATGATATTTTCCTCTGTGATACTGAAAGCCAAATAAAATATTATTGCACAAAGACTGTAATGTTGTAAGCATAATAGTAATAAGCCTTGTTCTTATTAAATGTGTTTTCTTTAAAACAGTCTTCCATTTTCAGCAGTTTGTCCTTAGTAAATAATACAATAAGGTACAAAGATTTTTTTTTTTATTAAGTCATTTGTACATAGATCATCTTGCCCTGCTCCCAGGTACAAAGATATTTTACTATATTATTTATAAAAGCAAAAAGTTGAAGCTCCAATATGTTCTTAAACATGTTAATCTTTCTAGACCAGCAGTTTTCAACCTGTGGGTCGCAACCAATGAAAATACATCCTGCTTATCAGATATTTACATTACGATTCATAACAGTAGCAAAATTACAGTTGTGAAGTAGCAACCCAAATAATTTTATGGTCGGGGGTCACCACAACATGAGGAACGGTATTAAAGGGTCTCGACATTAGGAAGGTTGAGAACCACTGTTCTAGACCATCTATTCCTGCTTTTTTTCTATGTCTGGAACACTCCTCTGCCTTCAAACTGTATAATGTACTTTGCTAACTTTAAATTTTGAGTCATTCAAATTTTCTTGAAGATTTTAGCTGTTCCCCACCAATGAGCACAATTTCATTCACCATCTGTATATTATTTCAGCATTATCTCTTGTCATACTTCCTTGAAAAATGATTTTATAGCTATCTTTTCCCATTAAAAGAATGTGGGGAATCAGGGATTTTATTGCTATTTACTAGATTCCTGCCACTTACGATAATAAATGACTGGCTTATTTTAAGATGCTTAATAAGTGCTTGCTGAATCAATACACTAAAATGTATTCATTGAGTGCCCTTTGGAGACAGTGTTTTGATTCAAATGTTGCTATTACAGATACTGACGGAGCCTCCTCCCGTATGGTCAGTTGTGGTTTTTGAAGTTCCTGTCGTGTTCCATGTGCCAAGTTCATGTCACAAAGCATTTAAATTAAAATGCATGGAGTCATGGGGCAGTAAACATTGAAAATATTGCTTTATAGCATGTTAACGTAACTTCACAGAAAAATAACTTCAAAGGATGTTAATTTTGCCTGTTGGATACAATTTGATTTATTCCATTTATCATGTAGTGTTTTGCCTGATATCAACACAAATGCCCAAGACTGAAAATATTTAGTCAATTTTTTGCCAGTCCTTCAGATCATGTAGACAATCTACTGTTATATTTTTAATCACAGTGCAATTTTATGTTTTACTCCAAACGTTTAGTTCCATGGTCTTCATTTATTTTTGAGCTCTCCTGATTAATTTATCTCTTTGCAAATCATACTAAGATGCCTCTTTAGGTAACTATATTGTCTTTCTTGCTCTCTCTCTTTCTGTTTTGTTTCTTGTTAATTTCTTAGCGTGGAAAATGAAAATAAAGTGAGTTATTAATGAAGCTATGTTCCAGCAGAACAATGCCTGTGACCGAGATCTGAAGGTGACCCAACTACTGTGTATAAATATTGTAAAGATGATGTCCCCAATATTTTATTCCTATCTTCTCCTTTGGGAATGTGGAGCCTGGGGACCTTGAAGTCCTGCCAGTTCCAGAGGGAGTTGTTTGGAGACAGTCAAGGTGCCTTCCATTCCCAAAAGGAAAAGAGGCCTGGGGTAACATTCTCCATACTTTTATTTTGCAATTATTCGTCACATCACATATTTAGCGACATACGTGACCACTGGACACTTCGGAATGCTTTGAAAAGCTCTTTAACTTTGTCATTCAAAGCACTGACACTACAACTAGAGCGGATCTCGATTACCTATTTTCCAAAGTAAGTTTATTGCTCTATTGCATTAAAACCAGGAGTGTCGATGGTCGAGAAAAGGGCAATAAAAATAAAACCAAAAGGTCATGCTAAGGCCGGGAATAATGAATTGAAATGAAAGTATATGATCCTGGCATTCATATAAAATAAAATCAACCATGAAAATTCACAATAAGCCCTCAGCTATGCAAAAGTGAAACCGAGAAAAGCCAGCCTTAAATGAATCCCTGAGGGGATGGTGCCGAGCGCCTCTCTGGATGGAGAATGAGTTACAGACTCTGCGCATTGCTGTAATTACTTCAAACGATTCAAACAGCAAGCATACTTTGGCATATATTTAGTCACTTCGGGGTACTGATATGTTGTTAGTATTCAGTGCTAATACCAGTGGGCACATTTGTACAAAAATTTTCTTTCTTTTTCTAGTGTTGTGAGTGCAGTATTGTTTATAGGCATCCGCGCTGTGTAGGTTTAATGAATGCATTTCCTGTTGGCAGGTACATGCGACCATTGTTAGACTGAATATGTCATTGTTTCCTTTTCCAGAAACGTAAATGGAATGTTTTAAAGCATTTTAAGCTCACCTTCTGAGTTTGCTAGGAAGTGAGTGCTACGTGATTCAACCCCTTTGCAGGGATAAAGCAAAGTAAAACTCATTCCTCACCAATGTATAATTTTCTCTCTCGAGCTCTAGATTAGGGATTTGAGCATTCACTGCATTTTATATGCAGCTGTAAGAAATAGTGTGTGTTTAGGAAAGATAAATCATGTAAATATTACATTTCCAAGCACCAGAGAATAAATGTTCTTATTCATCCAATGTTTATTGAACACCTTTTGTGCCAGCTAGTTCCATTATAACATCACAACAATCAACGTAGAAAGAGAATTGAACAAACTATGTAAAACTCCTTACTTTCATGGGGCCTACATCCTAATGAAGATTGGAGAGATAAAATAAGCTACAAAGGAGTTATTATGTAACTAGTTAATAATAAGTGGTGTGGAGAAAAATAAAGCAAGCAAAGTAAATGAGTGTTGCTTAGGTGAATGTGTATATTGTAGTATTCTGTCATTGATGAATGACATCATACGTCTGGTATTGTCTTGGAATTCTCTGCAGTCCAGTGGAGGGAAATAGAAATGGGTTCAGATGGGATTAGATGATGAGCTGTTAACTTTTGCACCTAGATAATATACAGGAGGTTTTTTAATACTGTTCTCTCTGCTTTTGCAAATAGATCGAGTAAAACAGAGTCCGCAAAGAATTTCTGAGGGAAGATAAAATTGGAGTAAGAATCTGAATTCAAACAGGTGAAAGATCCAGGTGGAGAAATGGAAAATATAACCTGTTGAAATGTGATTGTTCACCTGGGAAGCTTTGGAAAGAGTAAGAAGATGGTTGCTGCCAGAGTGGAATGAGAGCCGTTGAAGATATTAGGAAACAGAGTCATGAAGTAAATGTAAAGCCAGAATGTGTAGGTCTCCGCGATTATCTTACTGTGAGTGAGATGGGAAACCATTGGATAGTTTTAGCAAAGAATAATGTAATCTAAGTGATGACCCCATACTGAACCCCAGAGTCAAAGCATTCTATAGACATACTCTTATTTGACAATGTGAATGTTACTTTCTTTGCATTATTATTATTGCTTAATATTTTGATGTAGTAATTGTCTGATTTCTTTTCTGAATGTATTTATCTTCGTTCGTTCTTTACGAGGTTTTTGTTTCTAGTCCTTATCTTAAACATTGTTATTGTCATTAATTTTTAAGCCTTTTTAATTTTGTGAAGGCAAAAAAGTGGAAACCTAATAAACACATGTATGTATGTAAAACAAAAAATAATGTAATCTGACTTGTATTTTCTTTTATTTTCAGATCAATATTTACTTATTGAATTCTTTTGAAAGAAAGTATTTCTTTTTTCTCTTTTTTTATGAATTTCAAAAAATTAAGGGGTACCCGTGTTTTGTTTACACACTTTGTTTATTGCACAAAGTAGGTCAAGGTTATAAGTGTGTCTTCCACCCAGTGTACACAGTACCCCAAAGTCCTGAATTCTCCCATCGCCTCCTCCTTCCTCCCTCAACTTGATTTTCACAGAGATTGACCTCCGTGCATGCACTTAAGTATTGATGGATCAGTTCCAGAGTGGTATGGAGTGTGGATGTTTGTTTCGGCATTTCTGTGGTATTTCACTTAAAAGAATAACCTCCAGTTCCACCCAGGTTGTCACAAAAGATACTAGATCACCGTTTTTCTTTGTGGCTGAGCAGAATGTGATACTCCATGGTATGCATACACATTTTATGAATCCACTCAGGTATTGGTGGGCACTTGGGTTGTTTCCACACCTTTGCAATTATGAATTGTGCAGAAATGTTCAAATGCAGATGTCCTTCTTATAAAATGACTTTTTGGGGGGCGACGCCTGTGGCTCAAAGGAGTAGGGTGCCAGCCCTATATGCAGAAGGTGGCGGGTTCAAACCCGGCCCCAAACTGCAAAATAAAAAATAAATAAATAAAGAATAAATAAATAAAATAAAAGGACATTTTTTTCCTTTGGGTCTATATGCAGCAAAGGGATTGCTGGAAAGCCGGTCTGCTTTACGGTCTTTGAGGTATCGCTACACAGTTTTCCATAGATGTTTCACTCGTTTGCAGTCCCACCACCAGCGTACGCGAGTTCCCTTCTTTCTGCAGGCACTCCAGCCTCTGTTTTGGGACTTTTTAATACGATCCATTTTTGTTGGAGTTAGGTGATATCTCCTTGTGGTTTCGATTTGCATTTCTATGGCGATAGAGACTTTTGGAGACTTATGGAGACTTTTCTATGAGTTTGTTGGCCATCAGTATATCTTCACTTGAAAAGCTTCTTTTCGTGAATTTTGCCCAAGTTTTAATGGGGTCATTGGCTTGTTTCTTGCTGATTTGCTTAAGTTTTTTTGTGGATTCTGGTTCTTGATTCTTAGATGTACAGCATGTGAATATTTGTTCCATGCTGTGGGTTGTCTGTTTGTCTGTTGATTGTGTCCTTGGCTGGACAGAAGCTTTTTAATTTGATCATGTTCCATTTATTTATTTTTGTTTTGCTGTGATTGCTTTTGGGGTCTTCTTTGGGAATTCTTTGCCTAGGCTGAGGTCTGTAAGAGCTCTTCCAACATTTTCTTCTAGGATTCATAGTTTCATTCCTTAGGTTGGAGTCTTTTATCCATTGTCAGTTAACTTCTGTGAGTGGTGAGAGGTGAAGATTTCATTTCAGTCTTTCACATGTGGCTATCCAGTTTTCCCAGGACCACTTACTGAACAGGGATTCTTTTCCCTAGTGTATATTTTTATCTGCTCTGACAAAAATCAGAGGAAAATATGTGGGTTCTCTGTTCTGACCCAGAAGGTCTAGTCTCTGTGTTTGTGCCAGTGCCATGCTGTTTTGGTTACTACAGCCTTGTAGTACAGTTTGAAGTCTGTATACAGTCTGTTTAATGCACTGATCTAAACATATCTAAAATTTTTATTCCTTGCACTGTACATGTTGGAATTCCTGAGTATTTTTTTATTTTGGAGTTTACTGGAGGTTTAGAAGTAACTGTTTCTCATTACCACCAAGCACATATTGTTCTAGTATCTTATTTATAGAGCTAACTTTAGACTCTATATATTTAAAGTTAGAGGGCTAAGTAGGTTTAGACCATTTTTCCACCAGTGAAATTTGTATTTATATATTTCTATGTAAGTATTATATCATCTGCTTTCATTTGCATTCATGTTACCAATCACACACACACACACACACACATATATATATTTAGACAGAATCTCACTGTGTTGTTGCCACTAGAGTGCTTTGACGTCCCAGCTCACAGCACTCTCAAACTCTTGGATTCAAGCAATTCTCTTGCCTCAGCCTCCCAAGTAGCTGGGACTCAGGCTGGTCTCCAACCTGTGAGCTCAGACAATCCACCCAGTCTGAGCCAGAGTGAGATCTCATCTCTAAAAATAGCCAGGCACTGTGGCTGGTGCCCGTAGTTCTGGTAACTCAGGAGTCTGACGTAAGAGAATTGCTTGAGCCCAAAAGTTTGAGGTTGCTGAGAGCTGTGATACCATGGTACTCTACTGGGGGCAACAAAGTGAGATTCTGTCTCAAAAAAAAAAAAAAATATATATATATATATATATGATTCATAACATGAATGCAAATAAAAATTTTAGATATGTTTAAATAAGTGTATTAAACAGAGTAATCTTTTAAATTTAGGTAATGTATGCATGTGGGGGGGGTACAAGATTATAAAAACTATTAAGCAGTTATACACATTGGCACATTAATGGAAAAACCTCTTGCATTTCTCATAGTATATGAATAAAATATTCAATAAAATTAAAAAATCTCTTCATAATCACATAAAACACAAATTCACAGATAAAATAATTAAGAAAGTTACAGCAGCATGTTGAACCTCCTGCTGGCCACTGCGAGATTACATCATTTGCTTATGAAGTCAGCCTGTTCATGAAGCACACAGTTCTTTATGCTTCTCATTATATTACCTGAAGTGATTTATGCTGGCAGAAAAAGGATATTTCTGTCACTGCAATTGTTTTACCCATTATTATTTTCAATAATAAAAAAAGTCACAGAAACCCACAGTGATGAGTAATAATAAGAGCGTTTGATTGATAAAAGAACATCAAAATGCTTTTTAATACTAAGAATTTACTTAAGATAGTAATTTTGCACTCTCAATCCATTTTGCAAGTATTTTACCTTGTATCTTTATATAACGAACTATTATTCTGTATAAACCAAAGATGTGCCTATTTTAAAAGTTAGTTTCTCTAGTTTATTATGACTTTTAAAATAAGACGGATATTTAATTTTAAAATTCATATGAAATTTAATTTAAATGTTCGCGACATTTTAGTACATTTTCTGTCATTTTTATCTGAACATGAAAAATAGTTTATATTTTCTTCAAAGATTGTTAGCAAATCTTTGATAATTTGCTCCTAAGGGGCACTGATTTTTGATCATTTTCAGTTTCTTTTTCCAAATTCTTGTTTTAACCTGTGATGATTTCTTCCTTGGCACTTTACTTTGATTAATTTTGTAGAAAAACTTCTATCAGATTTTTGAACAACAAATTCCCAAGGGAGCCTATGACATAGGGAGTATTTTAAAAATACTGTATAGGAACTTACAGCTATCCTCTATCAGCTGAGATTATATTTTTCCATTTCTATTTTATATTAAATTAATATCCGTTATTTTCTCACTTGATTTAAATCCTTTCTGTAAACTAAATGTCATGTACAGCATGAAATTAAATAAAATAAAGGAAATAACAATTTTATTATTCATTCTTCACAAATATTGACTAAGAGCAGATAGGAACTATTGCTTACTCCAAGAATACTTAATTAAATCATTATCATATAGCAAAAGTCAGATGTCATAAAGAAAAGGAAAAATAGAGAAAAGAAAAATAAGAATAAAATGAACGTATTAGGTTACAATAGAGTGAGTCAATCAAATACGATTCCCTAATGATTCATCTTTTTTAATATACCATTTCAGAACCAGAATTTGTTTTGAAAAATAATGTTATTTTACCAGCCATTTCATTATCTCATGTTATTCTTTCTTATAGCATGCAATAGATATGAGTTCTTGAAATATTGATGTAGTTTTATGAATACATTAAAGTTTATTACTAAAAATACAGGGCTGAGTTTTAGCTTTCTTCCAGTGACTTTTAAATTTAATAATCCCACCTGACTTGATAAAACTTAAATAAATCAGCTCAGCAGAATCTTAGCTGTAATATGTATGGTAATATTCTTTGCATCCTGTTTGTAAAAGGATCAGAAACTGAAGTGTCCAAAAGTTGAATTTTCTTTTCCCTCAGGGACCCCTAGGAATAAACAAAGCTTATAAGCTTACGATGAGCATATGTAAAACATGTCAAAAACCCAGTGACTAGAGTGCCCTGCATTTCAATGGTTGGATGACAAAACTCAAACTTTTTTTTGAGTATGATGTAATATCAGTCATCTTCTTGTGAACAAAACTATACAAATATATAATTATCATGTTTTGAAAAGGAATGCTATGATATTTTTGTCCATTTCCAATGCAAATATGTCCTCAGAATCTGATAACATTAAAATGTTCCAAGTCAATGTTTTGGTTTTTTGGGGTCTGACACTGTCATTCAGAGAAAGAATTAGCTGCTCTTTATACTCAAGGGATAAAGTGAAAAAAACGGAGAATGCCCTCAAAAGTGGAGAAATGGAGCCCTCTTATGCTCTAGGTAGCAGATAAATCTGTAAATCATTTCAACCGAAAAATTCATTTCCATATCATTTAAATATATATGCTTTTTGACTCATGTGCTTCATTTCTAATAATTTATTATTGAAAAATGTTATAGACCAGCAGTTTTCTCTTTTCTATAGAATGCTCATATGTTACAATATACTGATATATATTGTAACAAATATCATTACAATATACAATATTATATACAACATAATGATATTATATTGTAGCGAATGTTAAATAGGAGACTGAATAAATAAATCCATGAGACAGAGAATTCACAACCACAAACATATTCATTGTATATTAATACATAATATAAAATAATATGTAATTACTTGAAATATAGCACATTAAAAATTACGGTATGTGAAATCAGTGATATAATTATAATAAAACAATTATAATTGACACTTAATAACAAAGGAAATATACTTTATATGTTGAGAATCTGTGAAATACAAAGATAATTACAGAATATTATTTTACCATTATTGGGTACAAGGAGAGATGTGTCTATGTATCTTGCACATCATAGTGCAGTGAGATTGATGTAGAAAAAGACTCATGCAGACTCTATCACACAGGTAATAGTAGTATCTGTGTTTTGTTGCGGGGGGCAGGTCAGAGAGCTTTATATTTCCCAAATGTTCTATTATACATTTACAAAAAATCCAACTAGTCAATTATCTTTGTATAAAAAGGAAAAATAGTATGCCACAAAAATTATTTGGAATGGAAATTATAGAGTGAGTTTTAGCTCCACTGTGGACCCTTAAATAAGATATTAATTAGTATTAAATTCCCGAAACAGCTGCCAAAGCTTGATTATTTATGACATTTTCTTGGGCGGTGCCTGTGGCTCGAAAGAGTAGGGCACCGGCCTCATGTGCAGGAGGTGGCAGGTTCAAACCCAGCCCCGGTCAAAAACTGCAAAAAAAAAAAAACCAGAAAAAAATGACATTTTCCTGTCAATGCACACAGTAATCTCCATGCAGATGAGATTGGATAAAAATTAAAATATGTTGATTATAAGCAAAAATGACATAAATAAGTGAGTTGCTTGAGGGACAAATCCTAACAATATTTGAAAGAGAAAGTTAAACTGAACATTATGTGTAGATCTCTGGGCTAAACACTTTGTTTTCTGGTCCCCTGCACAACCTCCACTATTTTGCACTACTGAGTGAGAAAGCCAATAGTTGTAATTCTATTTTGGCTTCCTGTACTTAGAACCCTATTAAATTAATTTAATACTTTTTACCCTTCATTCACTCATATGTAATGTAGAGGCACTGATGCTATCTTATTTATTTATTTATTTATTTATTTATTTATTTATTTTTGTAGAGGCAGAGTCTCATTCTATGTCCCTCTGTAGAGGTCTGTGGCGTCACAGCTCACAGCAACCTCCACATCCTGGGCTTAGGCGATTCTCTTGCCTCAGCCTGCCGAGTAGCTGGGACCACAGGCGACTGATGCTATTTTAAATGCTTACAAAGAGGTTAAGTCGTTTTCCCACGGTCATATAGTTGGTAGCTATTGGGGCCATTCAATCAATAAGCGTGGAGCCAAAACGGGACTGTGAAATATAATATGTTTCTTCAGATTTGAAGATACATCACCCAAAATTAACTTGCAGAATCACTAGTAGTCATGTCCCAGTTGTTAAATGTGAATAAATTATAATAGATTAGAAGAAAATTTAAAGGGAATAAAGGAAAAGTCAGGATGTACATATGAAAAGTCCATGGGAGGAGACCTGACTAATGGAATCATGATTTCTCAGTCCTGAGATAAATTGCTTATACACGTGTCAAACATGAAGAAAAGGAGACCAAATATATGGGAGGCTCACACAGGGCACACAGCATGGAATAATTTTCATAATTCATTGGCACAGAATAATTATTCCATTTGTAAATAAACATAAATATTTCTATTTAGTTGTTTTTTAAAAGCAAGGATGAATTAAACTTTCCTTTGCTTAGAATTGCAATTGTAGGTGATTCTGTGTCTTTATTTTAATAGAGCCTCTCTCGTTGGCACAGAGAAACATTATTATAAAAGCACTTTAAGCATCTAGCTTAAAGTGAAAAATGTACGTGTTTTCCAAGCCTCATCTTTTAAAAAATACTTAAAACACTGTGTCTAAATGCATTGTGGTATTCTGGATTGTACCCAAGAACAGGAAAAGGACATTCATGAAAAAAATGATGAAATTGTAATAAAGTTTTGAGTTTAGATAATGAAAATGAAATAACAATAATTTCTTAGTTTTGACAAATATACCATTGTTATGGACATGTAACATTAGAGTAAATGGGTAAAATAGGGACTCTCTGTACTAACCTTGAGGAAGTATTTCCTTATAATTGCACTAAATGAACATTTTGTAAACCAGCAGGTCATGCCTTTCTGTAATACCACATTGCCATCTGATTTTTCCTGCCCAAGTATTTTAAAATTTGTCATTATTTAGTGTTTAATTTTCATATCATTTTCTTATGATAAATAGACATAATATTTACCATTTTAAGCATTTTAAGTGTAAATTAAAATTAGTGGCATTAGTACATTTTAAGCATTTTTAAGTGTAAATTAAAATCAGTGGCATTAGTACATTCACTTTTTGTACAACCATAACCATAATCATGACCTCTAGAACTTTTTCATCATCCCAAACTGAAACTCTGTACCGGTCAGCATGGCTGGTTCTGACTTAATCTCAAAGGCTTGGGACTTACGTCTAATTTACTCCCCATCACCTCACCTTTTATGTGGCTAGATGCTTAAAGTGCTTTTATAATAATGTTTCTGTGTGTGAGCCAGAGAGGCTCTATTAAAATAAAGACACAGAATCACCCAGAATTCCAATTCTAAGCAAACAAAGTTTAATTCACCCTTGCTTTTAAAAAACAATGAAATAGAAATATTTATGTTTATTTACAAATGGAATAATTATTCCATGCCAAGGAATTATAAAAAGTATATATGGTTTTATTATCTTCTGTTTGGCATGTCTGAACCTCCCATATATTTGGCCGTTTTTCTTCATGTTTTACATGTGTATAAGCAATTTATCTTAGGGTTAGAAAGTCATGATTCCATTTGTTGGATCTCCTACAAATTTGCTAGGTGTGTGACTCTACAAGAGTCCAATAAATATACCAAAACTTAATTTCTTTAATCCCAAAATAAGAGAACAAGATTCAATTTTTAGGGGTATTTTCCACTGTAAAACTTTATATAAGTGATTATTATCACTCCCTTTTAATTTATTTTGCTTTTCTAATATCTTTACAGATAAAAAGTAAGTGCTCTGAAAGTTTTAAAACATATTCGCAAAAATTTTTACCTTCCTCCTATCAAAAGGCGAAATCTAATCCCTTAAAAATGGATTGACCTTAAAGATTCACTTCTAAAGAAAAGAACGTGGTCGAAGCTTCTTTGTATGGATTCTAATTCTGTATCAAAAAAGGCAAACCAATCTCTGCCTGATATTTGACTAGAACCCAGCTACCATGTTACAAGGGACCTAATAGCCACGTGGATAGGGCACCATACGTGGTGTGACCGGTCCCCGGCCCAGCTGTTTCCAGCCCGGAGCTGACCTCGGACATGGGAGAGAAAGAGCCTTCATTAGCTGTCAGCCCCTGCTGGGGCCAGTGGAGTAGAGAGGAGGAACCTGTCATCCAAGTATAGGAGGAAGCCTGAGGAGCTGAAGCCTAATCAATCAATAAAATGTGTGTGTGGGGGTCATCTCTGCTTCTACATTTTCTTTACATTTATTTTAACTAGAGTCTTAATTAATTATAGCAATGAGGACATGTTCTTCCCTCCCACACCCTATCCGGCTTTCTATCTCTAGTTGGAAAGACCCACTATGTTCAGTCCGGATCTCCGTCTCACCGTGAACCTCTCAGACCACTTCCTCTGCACTCCTTCCAGAGGGGTTCACCGCAAGGCAACAGTGGGGATGGTTCCAGAACTCTCTTTTCAGTACAGAAAAAATGCACTTTTTTTGGACCAAAGTGAAAATGGATTCTTAGGCCCAATGAAGAGATTTAGCTGCTAAAGGCCAGTCCTCCTCCACGAAACTGCTACATGCTGCCTCTATCTTTGAAGAGCAGAGATCTTGTGATTTGTCATAACTTAGATCTGCCATGGGAGAAACATTGGTGGATAGTGTTAGGATTATCGAGATTAGAATCTGAACTAAACAATGCTGGGACAGGTAATGGGAAAGGAAAATAATGCTCGACTCATTAGTGGAAACACTTTATCTCCTGCTGATCCTTTAGCTTTGTCATTATCCGTCTTTAAATGTACAATCTGACAAGAGTTTCAACAGAACCCCCCAATAAACTTGCTCAATTGTATAGTTGCTCATCGGTGAGGGTTTTCTCGCCTACGTCCATTTCCTTTTTCTATTGCACACCCTTCATTTCCTCCAAAATACCAACACCCTGAAGAGAGAAGGATGCCAAGAATTCCACTTTTTTTATTGATCAAATTATTCCTCATTACCTTTTCACAGATATGCCCAATAAATCAAGCATTTTTCCTTTTAATTTTAATGTTATATTAAACACCATTCTCTACTGAATATCACGTCATACCAATAGTGCTGAGAGGGATTCGGAAAAATGCGTTCCCTTTAACTCATTTCACTCAATAAACACGTATAAGGCTGGGCACAGTGACTGGTGCCTGCAA
The DNA here is from genome assembly GCA_963573935.1 of Arctocebus calabarensis. NCBI lineage: Eukaryota > Metazoa > Chordata > Mammalia > Primates > Lorisidae > Arctocebus > Arctocebus calabarensis. Next base: position 16,936 of record CAUYON010062592.1, on the reverse strand, counting down.
TCTAAGCACTTTGGGAGGCCAAAGCAGGAGGATTGTTTGAGGCCAGGAGTTTAGAGACCAACCTGAAAAACACAGAGAAACCCCTTCTCTATCAAAAGTTTAAGAAGTTTATCTGTGCATGCTGGAGCACACCTTTACTCAACTGGGAAAGTTGAGGTGGGAGGGTCCCTTGAACCCAGGAGCTTAAGATTGTCGTGAGCTACTCTGTCCTGGGTAACAGAGAGAGACTTTACCTCTTAAAAATGAAAACAAAAGCAAAAGAAACAAAAAAACACTACAAGCAGAATATAATGGCTCATGCCTATAATCCTAGCACTCTGGGAGGCCGAGACAGCTAGATTGCTTGAGCTCAGGAGTTTGAGACGAGTCTCAGCAAGAGCAAGACTGTCTCGACAAAAAGTAGGAAATAAAAAACAAACAAACAATAAAACAGACAAAAATCTTAGGCCAGAGGATCACTTGAACTCAAGAGTTTGAGGTTGCTGTGAGCTGTGATGATGCCATGGCACTCTATGGAGGGTATAGAGTGAGAATCTGTCTCAAGAAACAGACAACAAAGCAAAACAAAAACACCACAAATAAAACCATAAAGAAAAAACTGGACATTTACTGACAGGAATAGCAAGAGATGGACACAGTCATTAATTTCACAACGAATTTTCATATTCTAGCCTCTTGTTTTTATCTCATTTTTTTATTTCATTATTTTCTTGATAGCATGTCTTTTTAAATTTTTTTATTAAATCATAGCTGTGTATATTAATGCAATCTTGGGTACAATGTGCTGGCTTATATATAATTTGAAATATTTTCCTCAAACTGGTTAACAGAGCCTTCATGGCATTTTCTTAGTTATTGTGTTAAGACATTTATATTCTAGATTTAGTAAATTTCACATGTACCCTTGTAAGATGCACCCTAGGTGTGGTCCCACCAATTACTGTCTTTTTTGAGTACTGAAGTAAACAAATTCAACTAAAAAATTCACTGAGGAACAACTATGAACTTTTGACACTATGCTAACATTAGTGTTATTATATGTGCGTGAAGACAATTATTTAAATTAAGGCAAACAAGTAAAATCAAGGAAATGCTTTTTAGAGAAATGCTGTTGTCTCAGATTTGAACGGCTGCTAAAATTTTTGTGGGGATTGGAGCAAGACTTACAACCATCAGCAATAGTGGTGCACATTGCAATAATTATAACAGCATTGAGAAAGAGCGTCTGCACCCAACGCCGTCAGCTAAGGGAGAAACTGTAGGTGGCTGAAATACATCCAGAGGACAGCTGCTTGGACAGGCCAGGTAACCAATGAAAAAGTGCCATTAGTGATATTGGTCTATAATTTTCTTTTCTTGTTGGGTCTCTCCCTGGTTTAGGGATCAAGGTCATATTCACTTCATAGAATGTGTTGGGTAGTATTCCTACTTTTTCTATATTTTGGAAGAGGTTTAGTAATTCTTCTTTAAAGGTTTGGTAGAATTCTGACGTGAAGCCATCTGGTTCCGGGCTTTTCTTTTTAGGGAAATTTTGTATAGTTGATGCTATTTCAGAACTTGATATAGGCCTGTTCAACATTTCCACTTCGTTCTAAGTCTTGGTAGGTGGCGTGCTTCCAAGTATTGGTCAATTTCCTTCAGATTTTCATATTTCTGAGAGTAAACTTTCTTGTAATATTCGTTAAGGATTTTTTGAATTTCTGAGGGTTCTGCTGTTATTTCGTCTTTACCATTTCTGATTGATGAAATTAGAGATTTTACTCTTTTTTTCCTGGTTAGGTAAGCCAAAGTTTTATCTATTTTATTGACTTTTTCAAAAAACCAACTTTTTGATTTATCAATCTGTTGGATAATTCTTTTGTTTTCAGTTTCATTTAATTCTGCTCTAATTTTGGTTATTTCTTTTCTTCTTCTGGGTTTGAGGTTGGAATGTTCTTCCTTGTCCAGTTGCTTTAGATTTCCCATTAAGTTGTTAACTTCCTCTCTTTCCATTTTCTTGAGGAAGGCTTACAGTGCTATGAATTTCCCTCTTAGGAATGCCTTTGCAGTATCCCAGAGGTTCTGATAATTTGTGTCTTCATTGTCATTTTGTTCCAAAAATTTGGTAATTTCCTTCTTAATCTCGTCTATGACCAATCTATCCTTCAGCATAAGGATATTTAGCTTCCATGTTTTTGTATGAGTATGAAGATTCCTGTTGTTATTTAGTTCAACTTTTATTCCATGATGGTCTGAGAAGATGCAAGGAATAATTTCTATTTTTTTTAATTTGCTGAGGTTAGACTTGTGACCTAGACATGAAACTATAAAAATTCCAGAAGAAAGTACAGGGAAAACTCTTGAAGGAATTGGCTTGGGTGAATATTTTATGAGGAGGACTCCCCAGGCAATTGAAGCAGTATCAAAAATACACTACTGGGACCTGATCAAACTAAAAAGCTTCTGCACAGCCAAGAACATAGTAAGTATCACAAGCAGACAGCCCTCAGAATGGGAGAAAATATTTGCAGGTTATGCCTCCAACAAAGGTTTAATAACCAGAATCCACAGAGAGCTCAAACATATTAGCAAGAAAAGAACAAGTGATCCCATCTCAGGGTGGGCAAAGGACTTGAAGATAAACTTCTCCAAAGAAGACAGGCACACAGCCTAAAGACACATGGAAAAATGCTCACCATCCTTAATCATCAGAGACATGCAAATCAAAACTACTTTGAGATATCACCTAACTCCAGTAAGATTAGCCCACATAACAAAATCCCCAAATCAGAGATGTTGGCATGGATGTGGAGAAAAGGGAACATTTCTACACTGCTGGTGGGAATGCACACTAATATGCTCCTTTTGGAAGGACATTTGGAGAATACTCAGAGAGGTAAAAATCGACCTGCCATTAGATCCTATAATTCCTTTACTAGGTATATACCCAGAAGACCAAAAATCACATTATAACAAAGACATCTGTACCAGAATGTTCATTGCAGCCCACTTCATAATTGCTAAGTCATGGAAGAAGCCCAAGTGCCCACTGACCCACGAATGGATTAATAAATTGTGGGACATGTATACCATGGAACATTATGCAGCCTTAAAGAAAGATGGAGACTTTACCTCTTTCATATTTATATGGATGGAGCTGCAACATATTCTTCTTAGCAAAGTATCTCAAGAATGGAAGAAAAAGTATCCAAGGTACTCAGCCCTACTATTAAGCCAATATATAGCTTTCATATGAAGGCTATAACCCAATTATAGCACAAGAATATGGGGAAAGGGGGAAGGGAGTGGAGTGGAGGGGCGAGGTTGGGGTGGAGGGAGAATAATTGGTGGGGCCACACCTATGGTGCATCTTAGAAGGGTACAGGCGAACCTTACTAAATGCAGAATACAAATGTCTTCGTACAATAACTAAGAAAATGCCATGAAGCCTATGTTAATCAGTTTGATGAAAATAGTTCAGATTGTATATGAAACCAGCACATTGTACCCCTTGATTGCACTAATGTTCACAGCTATGATTTAATTATAATAAAAGAAAAAAGTTCCAGAATGAGATATTTTACTAAGAAGAATATTTTCCAGCTCCATCTATGTAAACATAAAAGAGGTAAAGTCTCCATTTTTTAATGCTGCATAGTATTCCATGATATACATATACCACAATTTATTAATCTATTCATTGAGCGATGGGCACTTGGGCTTCTTCCATGACTTGGCAATGATGAATTGAGCTGCAATGAACAATCTGGTGCAAATATCTTTATTGCCAAATGATTTTTGGTCCTTTGGATATACACCTAGAAGAGGAATTGCAGGGTCAAAGCAGGTCTACATATAGATCCCTGAGTGTTCTCCAAATTTCCTTCCAAAAGGAATATACTGGCTTGCATTCCTACCAGCAGTGTGGAAGTGTTCCCTTTTCTCCACATCCATGCCAACATTCTTCTTAGTAAAGTATCTGAAGAATGGGAAAAAAAATCCAATGTACTCAGAACTACTGTGAAACCAATTTATAATCACTCACACTTGCGTATGAAAAATGAAACGCATAGCCTAGGATAAAGGAGGGAAGGGGGAAAAGAGGGGAAAGGAGGGGGAGTCGATTGAGGGAGGGTTAATAGCGGGACCACACCTATGGAGCATATTGAAAGTACAAGTTGGATCTATCAGGTGTTGAACACAAATGTCCCAATGCTGTAATTGGGTGAATGAGGTGAAGGCTATGTTGATCAGTAGGTTGTGAGCACTCCAATTTGTAGAAATAATCAACACATTGAATCCCATAATGGCATAAATGTATTCATGATCTATGTACAAATGACTTAATAAAAAAATAAAAATAAAAAATAAAAAGTTCTGGGATGAGCTGCAAGGGCGAGCTGAGCAAGTGAGAGCCACGCTGAGCTTGGGACAGCAGCATCACCGCCGGCCTGTCCTCTGGGAGGACAAGAGCTCTGCACTCACCCGTCCAGCGCCATGGTAAGCCCCACCCTGAAAGCAGCAAACGTCTCCACTGGCAGTGTCCCCAGGAGCCCTCTGCAGCCAGGCTCTCAGGTAAACACACCACAGATCATCATCGTGACAGATAAACTCTCCTGAACCATCTAGTGACAGATCACCCCTTAAGGAATAGTTCGCTAATAACAGGAAAACTGAGGCTTGAATGTTGATGTTGAGTTAAAGGTCCTATCTGTCAATCTGTTTATCCCAAAACTACCTTTGTCCTTCATGGATTTTCCTTAAGTAAAAGATGAAGAAAATGCACATCCGTATTTGAAGGAGAGATTAACAGAGGAATTTTCTTTTTAATAAGGCCTAGAATTGGAAAGTCCCACATACGCCATCTAATACCTTAACCTAAGTATTTTCCAGCCATGTATATATTAGACACATAAGAAAAAAGTGTCCTTTAAAATAATTTATCTTCTTTAGCCTATCGACAAGATAATTACCATAGATAATTTTGCTAAGTGGTCTGAGACCTGAAAGTATTCCCAACCAGGAGGTGACTAATGGAAGTAGAATTTTCGATGAGCTTTAATTGGTTGCTGAGCTTGAGAAGTTATTTGAACTGAAGTTAAATAGGCAATTTCAAATATTTTAAATCCAAATAAAACATCAATACCCACAAGGTCACTGGGTACATGAGCTCACTTACAAGCTCAGGGAATCCCATCTGGATGCCAATGCTCAGTGCCAGGTACAGAGAGCTCTTAGGGCCACAGCCACAGTCAGCCTCCTGCGTCCAACCATGCAGGAGCACATTAGTTCTGCAGCTTCTCTCAGAGCACCAGGTTTTGTTCAGGTATAGACCAACTAGATTGAAGATATGTAGGGAAAAGAATGTTGGCTGAAGAAGCCAAAAGAAAAAGAAGTCAATTTTTTTTTTTTGAGACAGAATGTCACTCTGTTGCCATGGTGTCACAGCTCACAGCAACCTCAAACTCTTATGCTCAAGCAATCTTCCTGCCTCAACCTCCCGAGTAGCTCAGACTATAGGCACCCACTATGACATCCAGCCAGTTTTTTCTATTTTTAGTGGAGATGGGGGCTCACTCATGCTTAGGCTGGTCTCAAACTCCTGAGCTCAAGCAATCCCCCCCAACTTGGCCTCTCAGAGAGTGGGGATTACAGATGCGAGCCATGTTTAGTCAGAAATCACATTGAGATACATGTCCAGAAAGGAGCCCTCCTGGGAAGTTGAGCATATCAGTGCTTCTCCCCCTTAGGGGAGTCAGCTCAGAGCTGCCTTGAACCCCACTTCCTCCTGCGAGGGGGCTTACTTGTAACATCCACTCATTTCCACTACATCATGGGCAGAGATCTGATCTAAACAACCATACATTTTTTATTACACAAATATGACTTTCTTTTATGTAAATTTTAATCCACAGATTGTGAAATTTATTTTAAATTTATGCAAAATAACTAAGCAATGCGGATTATATGTCATGTGTGAAATAGGAAAATCTGAAATTTCCGAATTTGATTTATTCTTTCACTAAAATGCACAAGTAAATTTATTAACATCCACCTTTGGTATGGGTTGGAATGTTAGAAGTAATCACATCTTCTTCCTTCTGTATTATATTTTAGAAATGGTTCGTGTCTATCTTTTGCCAGTCTTAGCTGGTATGCCAAGATGATGTAATACTTAGTAAAAATTGTTGGGTACATAATTATTTTGTGACCTGAACTTACTAAAAGTCAGGATGGCTTGTCCCCTACAACTGGAAAATCACAAGTACTCTTCAAAATAGCCTAAAGTGTACATCTCAAAATGCTGCCATTGCTTCCTACCTGCACGCAGTGGGGTGGGCTGCTGAAACCATCACAAGCGAAGGTGAGATTTCAATGGCCCTGACAAAGGATGCACAGTGGATATTTTTGTGGTTGGATGAAAACTGAAACATTAACTGATGATCTATGGCTGGTATCTACTGGGTTCGGGCCTACAAGGGTATCCAAGATCAAAAAGTAAAGGCAGCATAATAAATGCCTTCACCCATTCTCTCTTTAGATAAGATGGTAAAAATTATTTACAACCTTAGTTGGCCATCTGAGTAGTCAATTAGTGGTGAGATATTCAGTTTGAAAGAGTACTGGAAATTTTAACCTGGGCTCTTATATTTCTTTTATCGGAATATTAATAAAGGCATAAAAATGATTTTAACAAATTACACACGCCCATTACTGAGAAGGAAATGTGTCTCAGAAGAACTAAATTTGTGGTTGGGACACCTCAGAGCTGAGATTTCAATTATCTATGATACACTTTGAAGTCCCTGCCCTTTATTTTTGCTGCACCGTTATGGATCTAAATAATTATAACGGCCTCTTTCAGTTATTTCGTGCCTACTATGGGCAAACGCCTTCTGCTTATGGGTGCTGCTCTACACAATAATTCTATGAGGCAGACGGTATCATTCTCATTTTGCACATGAGAAAACTGATATTCATGTCATCCGACTTGATCAATGTCTCTACGTCTCACAGCAGAAAGGGCCAGAACTGAAACACAGCCCAGCTATCCCATTGACCGCATCTTTCCTCTTGGGAAGTTCAACTCAGAGAACTTAACGTTCGGAAAATTTTCTCTAATTTTTCAAAATTTCAAATGATAGCATCATTACCAAGCAGTCTATAAGTTTATGTTTTTTATACCAACATTCAATAAAAGCAAATGAAATCTCTTGTCATTTTGCAATTCTGATGTCCTTCTGAAGTGAATTTCTATGAACCTTTTAAGAATGAATTGAAAGCAAAGAATATTTCTGGAAGGAGAAGCTCATGAACACTTGGTTTAGACTCTAAAACCAAGTGGTTCTCAACCAAGGGGTTCTCAACAACCCATTTGCTCCATTTGTAACAACACATCAATTAGGAAGGTTGAGAACCAAGAGGGTCTTTGGTCATCACCTAAAGACCAGATCTGCAACCCATTAGCATGGTGGTTCTCAACCTCCCTAATGCCTCGGCCCTTTAATACAGTTCCTATGGGTTGTGACCCACAGGTTGAGAACCGCTGCGTTAGCAGATATCAGGACAGTGCGTACGATGCACAAGAGGACGAGATACTCATCGGTGGAAAAGCCTTTGGAATGAAAAGTTCACGTTCAAAGAGGTGACACAATCAGTAATCAATAAAGACAGAGCATAGCTACCATCGGAGGCCCCTAAACTGAATGATGACAGGAATCACCTCTTTCTTCTCAGATGATATGAGAGAGGAAAGAGCCTGCATCAGCAACGTCACCAAGAGAAGCGCTAACAACTGGGAAAAAGACGAAAATCATCGTTTTAAAGACACTTTTGAAATGAGGTCGAGTCCTGTCATTGCCGTATTCCAAATATGTGAAGAGGGCAACTGTTTTCCGTGCTAGGAACTTTGTATATGATGGTGACAGTGGAAATACGAAGAAAGAAACAGATGAAGGAAATATTTTTTACAAATCATATTTCATGCCTGATAGGACGTTAAGGCTTAAGGATAGACATGAGCAAAAATGTCCTCAAGGTTTTAATTTTGAGGGTCTAGAAACTGGTTACCAAAATCATACATACATGCATGAGAATGGGAGAAATGTGTTTATATTTATACCCACTGTATTGAAGTGGAAATGTTCTGTAGTTAGCTGAACACACACCTACGGTGCATCTGACAAAGGGTACGTGTGAATTTACTAGGTGTAGAATATAAATGTCTTAACATGATAACTAAGAAAATGCCATGAAGGCTATGTTAACCAGTTTGATGAAAACATTTCAAATTGTATATATAAAGCCAGCACATTGTACCCCATGATTGTGTTATGCGTTATGTGTATTGCGTACACAGCTATGATTTAATAAAAAAAAAAAAAAGAGTTACAATAAAGGAAAAATGCCAATAAAAATAAAATGAAAAGAATGGAAGAAAATCAGTATAACTTATGTATCACTAGGCTGAAAATATTTTGAATGCATCAGGCTTTTTTGATCATATACGTACACATTTTCTCCTTAATATAAATGTGCAATGCTCTATGTGTTATATTTTTATATATCACAAACACAACTTGTTCTAATAAAACTATTGTTACCATTTAACCTAATCAAAATTTTAATTTATTAAATTCTCTCAAAATGTAAACTTACAGTCACAGTTATTTTGCCTGATTGTTTAAAATGTCCCAAATATTTGTAATAATAATAAAACATATTAAATATTTAAATAAGTTCTAAACTATAATTGACTGATTTAATTCATGCATCTTTTATTTTTTTTTTGTTTTTGGCCCGGGCTGGGTTTGAACCCGCGGACTCTGGCACATGGGGTCAGCGCGCTACTCCTCTGAGCCACAGGCACCGCCCCTCATCATTTTTTTTCTAGTCAATTTCATTCTTTCATAGAACTACAGCAATATTTACTCTGATAGTTTCCAGGTAATCTTAATACCCTTATCCCTGAGAAAAAGAAGACCCTCTCAGACCAGATCACATTATTTGCATGAATTATCAGTCAACTGCTTCTTACACGTCATTCACCCTAAATATTTTACAGTTAATTCGTATTCGGCAGTTCCAGTGCCTTTAGGGCGCGTACATCACGCGTGAGATCGTGAGAAGCTTAACCTCATGTTTTCACTTAAGTTAGGCTATCGCATCATGTTGCCCCCTCTCCCACCCTGCGCAGCCCCACTAATATTTTTTTTCTTGGGCACAAACCATTTCCTTGTTATCACAATGAACTTACCTGGTTTGTTACATTACTTTGAAATTACAGACAGGTGAGGACCAAGGTGGCCTTTGTCCAGCCGGTTAGACATTTAGCGCAAGCACCATCTAGAAACCTGTGACCCAACGACGTCAACGACCTGCAAAACTGGTTGCTGAGACCGTGAGAGGGGGACCCGCGGGGCGCCCCCGGCCTGGGTGGAACCAGAGTGGGAAGCGCACGTGGGCACCCCGCGCTCCGCGCCCCGTGTTTAGTCGTTAATCACATCAAACAGGGAGACTCCAGGCTTATTGCGGAGTAGCACCCTCTGGAGACAAAATAAACTGATAAAAGGAGAGCTGAAGGGTGAAGAAACAGAGCGCAGCGCGGCACCCTGCAGTGAGCGCAGAAGGAAAGGTGGGGAGATGGTGGGCCAAGTTCTAGAAAGGGGGTGACCCGAACCTAAGAAGCGGGGCTAGAACGAGATCCAGGGGAAAATAAGACGGAATTAGCTGTATTCGCTGTTGTACAGAGCCACGTGTCTTAGTGTTCCAGGGACAGGAGACCAACGTGGAGACACTCTTTCCTTTGAAAAATCTGCTAAGATTTTATAAAAGAGGAGGTTAAAAAAAATTTGGAAAAATTTTTTTACTAAGTTTTTAAATAAAAAAAAATTAAGAAAAATGTGACTAGGAAGAAAAGCTTGTTGAAGATAAAACGAAGGTACTTTTATAATAGGTCAAGTTTTGGATTTACTTCTGTTCTTTTTTTTTTTTTTTTGAGGCAGTGTCTCACTTTGTCACCCTCTGTAGAGTGCTGTGGCATCACAGCTCACAGCAACCTCCAACTCTTGGGCTTAGGTGATTCTCTTCCCTCAGCCTCCCAAGTAGCTGGGACTACAGGCGCCTGCCACAACACCCGGTTATTTTTTTGTTGCAGTTTGGCCAGGGCTGGGTTTGAACCCTCCACCCTTGGTATACAGGGCTGGTGCCCTACTCACTGAGCCACAGGTGCCACCTCCAATCAACGATAATTGCTTGATCCAAAACAGTCACAGAAAAAAGGTACCACATGGAGTGGCTCTGGAATCCGGGTTATAAGCAGAACATATCATTAAAGCCCAGAGATTACAAATGGTGGGCATCTCTCTGACCACCTGACTGCCTCGAGTTGAAACACAGTCATTGGGTTTTTGCTTATCCCAATATATTAACAACTTTACTATTGAAGCCTAATTTGAATAAAATTCTCCCAGGTGAAGACGTTAACACCAACAGTTATTCAGTTCCCTGAATGCTTCTGATTGGGTTAATTGCACTAGGTTTTAATGTTAATTTTAACAGACAAAGCTAATTCCTGAAGAAACTTTGAATTCTCTTTCATCTCCCTGATTCTAAGAAAAGTTGAAAAGATCAAAATGGTGAATTTACTTTCCAAATCCATTCCATCGAGTTAATTACTACAGAAATTTAACTCAGCAAATGATTTATAGCTCCTACTGTAATAAATATCATGCAATAAAAATCATGACATAAAAATCTTTTTCTTTTTTTTTTTTAACTTTGAAGACAGGATCTGCCATCCAGGTTGAAGTGCATGAACATAGGTCACTGCAGCCTTGAATTCTTGGGGGCAAGCAAGCCATCTTCCTCCCTGAATTTCCCAGGTAGCTGGTACTCCAGACACAGGCCATCCTGCTCTAGTAATTAAAAAAAAATTTTTTTTTTAATAGAGACAGAGTCTGGCTATGTTGTCCAGGGTGATCTAGAATTCTTGAACTCAAGTTGTTCTCCTGCCTTGGACTCACAAAGTCCTGGAATTACCAATGTGCGCCACTAAACCCTCTGAATAATAATTCTATATTTGTCAGTTTAGTCAGAAAAAGTGATTTGTATCCCTAATAGCACTTTTCTGTAGAGTTGTTTAGCATATAGTGGGTACTTCAGCATATTTGTTTAATGAACAAGACTTTGCAAACAAAATTGTGTCTGCAGTCTTCTGCAATACACAATAGCTTTATGGTTTCCAGTCTCTCATTTCTCTGTGTGTGTGTAGTTTATAAATAATACAGAAACAATTAAGGTGTACAGGAGTTTCTGGCAATGACATTTTACATTAATTGAACATTCTGAGATAGCTAAATTAATAACAACATTTTCTAGGCAAGGAAAGTGTGACCTCTTACTGGAACTTTTCTCTGATGTTGTACTATACTATGGGAAGCTAAAATAATGAACATAATTAATTTTCCTATCTTCCTCTTTCACAAACACAGTTCTGCTTCAGCCAAGTTAGTCAATTTTAAGTAACTTTCAATTTAAATAATTTAAACCACAGCTATCCTGCTTAGAGCTGCTTTACAGACTCGTGTAAGATAAAAGGTTCTAGAAATACACGCCACCTTGAAGAGAAATTGCTAGCCTTGTTTATTCACCTTCAATACAATTGTATGTGGGTTTAAATTTGAATCGTTCCAGGACAAAAATTATATAGCATCTTCAGCAGCTTTAATAAATCTAGATTTTAATCTTCAAGTATTATCTTTGATATTGCTATGATAGTATTACCAAGCCGAATGGAAACTTGGATGGAAGAGAAATATCATGGTTAAATATTTACTTATTTTGTCTAAGGTTTATAAAGTACCTGATAGATGATTCTAATAAATTGATTGTGCTTTTTTTATTGGTTATTTAGGAGACCAAAAACGTTTGATGTGGTTAAGATTTTCAGAAATGCAACCTGATCTCTCTTCCAGACTCCACTCTTGGTTTTTCCATCTCACTTACTGGCAGCCTCATCCTTCCCTATCCCAAATAAACGCAGGAGAGTCTTCCTGGCGTCCATTTGTATTTCTCACATCAGTCCTCGTGAGCTCATCCTCTTGGTTCTGTAGTGAAATAAACTGACATCAGGTGTGTGCCCCCACCTCTCCGGGCCTCACACCGGGAGCTCAGATTTCTCATCTGGATCATCGGGGGCCTCTTCGCTGGCCTCACCCCTCCTGTTCTCACTCTGTCTTTTGCCCGTGGTCTGCAACCACAGGGCACTCACACTGATCTTTCCACAATGCAAATTTCTTAATATCTCTGTTCTAATAAAAACTCTGCAATGGCTCCTGTGTAACTAAAGGTCAGATCCTAAATCCTCCAGTCGCTAGGAGAACCCTGGCCTACAAAGCTGCCCTCATCTCAAGCCCTGACCTCCCTGACTCACTGCCTTCTCGTCTTTCTCTTTCTCACTCAGTTCCAATCATACCAGTCTTGTGTTTTCTTTCTTTCTTTTTTAATTGTTGGGGATTCACTGAGGATACAGAGAACCAGGTTACACTGATTGCATTTGTTGGGTAAAGTCCCTCTTATAATTGTGTCCTGCCCCCAAGAGGTGCCACACACTGTGACCCCACACCCCCTCCCTCCTTCCCTGTCTCTGCTTTCCCCATCCCCCTCACTGTGCACTAGGTCATCAATTGTCCTCATATTAGAATTGAGTACATAGGATTCTTGCTTCTCTATTCTTGTGATAGTTTACTAACAATAATGTGTTCCACCTCCATCCAGGTTGTAATATAAAAAATGTAAAGTCTCCATCCTTTTTAGTGAGTAAATAGTATTCCATGGTGTACATGTACCACAGCTTATTAATCCATTCCTGGGTTGGTGGTCATTTAAGCTGTTTTCACATTTTGGTGATTGTAAATTGAGGTGTAATCAAGAGTCTAATGCAATTGTCCTTATGATAAAGGGATTTTTTTCCTTCTGGGTAGATGCCCAGTAATGGGATTGCAGGATCAAATGGGAGGTCTAGCTTGAGTTCTTTGAGGGTTTTCCATACTTCCTTCCAAAAAGGTTGTATCAGTTTGCAGTCCCACCAGCAGTGTAAAAGTGTTCCCTTCTCTCCACATCCACGCCAGCATCTGCAGTTTTGAGACTTTGTGATGTTGGCCATTCTCACTGGGGTTAGGAGATATCTCAGGGAGGTTTTGATTTGCATTTCCTGATAATTAGTGACAATGAGTATTTTTTCATATGTTTTTTAGCCATTTGTCTTTTTTAGAGAATGTTTTTATTCATCTCTCTTGCCCATTGATATAAGGGATTGTTGGCTTTTTTTATGTAAAACCCCCATCTTTTTAAGTGGCTGAATAGTAATCTATGGCATACATATACCACAGCTTGTTAGTCCAATCCTGGGTTGGTGGGCATATAAGTTTGATTAATTTGAGTTCTCCAGCCTTGTGTTTTCAAACGTGCCAGATGTACATTTTCCTCAAAGCCTGTGCCTGGTGTTTCCTCTCTGTCCAGATGTGCATCCTTCATCTTTCTGTCACCTTTGTTCACACGCCTTCTCATTTGAATCGCAGCTTTTCCACACACACGTCACACTCCATCCTCAACATCTGCTCTATTCTATTTTTCTACAGAAATTTTGACATATAGCACAGTAAATATAGTTTATCATATTTATTTTACTCTGCATGCCTCTCGCCAGAATGCTAGGATCCTGACCTGTTTGCTTAACGATACGGCATCAGAACCTAAGCAGTGAAGTCAGAGAAGGCACATGATAAATGCTGCTGAGATGCATGAGCGGATGAATGAATGAATAAATAAATGGATCACTGTAAAACACTGCAACAAGTGCTCAGTATACACCTTATTTAACACAGCAGCTCTCTGAGCAAGTCACTGTTGTTAAAAAAACATGCAAAGTACCTGTGTATGTTCAAGATGTGAATCAAGCTCCCCTAGGGCCACAGCACAATCTTCTCTCTCCCTCAGAGACCATGTTAGGTCACTGCCCACATGCTGAACACCGGAAGTCATGAAAACTCAAGAGCACAAAACCTAATATTTATTTGATGGAATAGACCCCCTGCTTGGACAGTGTGACTGGGCCACAGAGCGAGCTGTGGAACCAGTGCTCGAGTGACTGTCTTCTTACAATGCCTATTTGCTATTTGCCCATAAGAAAGTGACCTTCACTTTGCTTCTGGTTCTTTGTCTGAAAAGTGATGGTAACAACAATAATCCATCAAAGGGTAGATGTGAGAATTACAGAGGAAAATATGGTCTCTACAAGGTACCTCATGCCTTACTTAGCACAGAGCTTGGTGTGTGGATCATAAGATTTTCTATTTTTTCTTTGAAATCAAGATCATATTCACATACCATAAAATATACCATTTGAAAGTTTATAATTCAGAGGTTTTTATATATTCACAATGCTGTGCCACCATCGTGACTATCAAAGTTAAGAACATTTCCATCACCCTCTGAGGAAACCCCTCAACCATTAGCAACCACTCTCTAATCCTACCTACTTCTAGCCTCTGGAAATCACTAATCTACATTTTTATCTATAGATTTGCACCTTTTATACAAATAGGATCATATAGTAAGTAGCCTTCAGTGTCTGGATTTCTCCACTTAGCAAGTTTTCTAGGTTCATTCATGTCATAGCTTGTGTCAGCACTTCCTTTTTATGGCTGAATACTATTCTATTGTGTGGACATATGTTGGGCGTCTAGTGGACTCCAGCCTGGGACAGTGGACAGCAAGGGAGACGGTGCTGAGGAAAGGATAAAACTTACACAAACTTAGTGGATAAACTGGGAGGGCACACACTGGTTCATGTGCCTGGTGGCAGCATGAGAACAGTGCAGCACCTGTCCTGCTTCCCAGAATCTTTTTATTTGGTACACAACAGATATGTGCAAGGAGGCACAGCAGTCAGTAGTCAGAGTCTAGGATAAGAATGAGAGAGGGGAGATTATGGCCCCTGGAAGGTTGGGTAAAGGGTAAACAGGGACGTAAGGCTATGGAACATCTGAGGTGGACAGATAATTGTGCAACAGGAAAGTCGGGGGGAGCAAGTCTCATCTCCTCAGACAGACATCCCAGCTTCTCTAGGCTGAGCCACCAGTCAGTGGTCTCAGCCGCCTGCACCTCTGATTTCCCCATGCAGGGATAGTTAGGTAGACATTCCCCTGACTGGACACTTTACCCTGAGTTGGAAGGTCTGTGAGGAATTCACCCTGTCCACCTCCCACAGATGCATCTTATTTTGTTTGCATTTACGGTAGGGGACAGGCATTTAAGTTGCCTTCACATTTTGCATATCAGAAATAATGATTCTAGGACAGGATTTGTATACAGGAATTTTTGGAACATGTTTTCAGCTGTCTTGGGTAAATACCAAGGGGTGTAATATTTGGAGTCCAATAGTAAATCTATGTTTAATCATTTGAGAAACTTCCAAACTGCTCTCTAGTGGGATTGTACCATTTTCTATTCCCTTCAGTAATAAATGAGGGTTCTAATTTCTCCACACCCTTTTCAACGCCCACTATTTTCCATCTCTTTGATAATTGCATCCTAATGAGTACAAGGTGATACCTCACTATGGTTTGGGTTCACATGCCCCAAAGGGCTAATTATGTTGTGGAAAGGGGAATAACGTCCCCCACCATCCTCAGGACACCCAAGCCCCAGTCCCTGGGACCTACAAATATTTTATGTTACATGGCAAAGGGGAATTCAGGTTGCAGATACAATTAAGGTTGCTAGTCAGGGGACCTTACAATAAGGAGATTATTATTGCTAGATTATTTGGATGTGTCTAATGTAATAACATGAGTCCCATAAATATAGAAGGAGGAGGCAGAAAGTGGTCAAAAGAGCAAGAGAAGAGATATTTGAAGATGTTGCACCGCTTGCTTTGCAAGTAGAAGACAGGACTCCAGGTGAGAAACATAGGCAGCCTCAGCTGGAAAACGAGCTTTCAAGAAAATTCAAGAAAACGAATTTTCACTTAGGCCCCTCTCCAAAAGGAATGTCATCCAGTCACAAGCAGTTTGAAATGTTTTACTCCAGAACTGTAAGATAATACAGTTTTAAGCAGCTAAATTTGTAATGATTTGTTACAGTAGCAGTAGGAAACCAATGTAGACGGTCATCACTTTTTCCTGTGCTTTCTTTGTATATCTTCTTTGGAGAAGTGTCTATCAAACCCTTTCCATTTTATAATTGGATTATTTTTCATTCTGTTATTCAGGTGGGTACAAGTAGGTACATTGTTTGCATTTTTTCAGTAAAGTCCAAGTTGCAATTGAGCCCTTCACCCAAGACATGTGCCGTATACCCTTTCATGTCTGTTAGGTGGTAGCACACCCAATGTTGTTCATTGTCTCCATATCATTTGCAGACTAATTGTTTCATAGATAATTTATTTAGCATAATATCATTGTGGCACTATTTCCACAGTGTGCCCCAAAGAGATTGTTCCTCTTCCCAGTGTTTTAAGAGTTAGTTTATTGACCATACCTTCATATTTATTTTTCTTCATACAAATAAGATTTATTAATTCTTCTATGCTTGTGTAACTACCTTCACAAATGTCAAGCTGTACCATCATCAGCTAATAGGCACTCTGGAGCTCCGTGGTGTGTGTAAACTGTGATGGCTTTACCTCATACAGAGAATGAAATGTCTTTAGAGATTTCACAACTGTCAAATATCATGGCTCTGCTGGGAGATGTTTAGAATTGCTGGTATTTATTCTCTAACTTTCAAATGTCATATTTCCTGGATATTACTGTTGCTTAAGTATACAAAAATTTGTGAAATGCCTTTAAAATGATCACATAATAGAAAGTGCATAATTTAAAACAAAGTTTTAAAACTAAGTTTCAAACATTTGCCCATTTTTCAGAACAACTGTGGTTAGGAAATTTGCATT